>MU191226.1:20745-37248 GCA_016904865.1 Pissodes strobi | reverse complement strand
TATAAACGAGTCTTATAACTCCAAATAAGTAATTTCTATTACTTTTTATATGGCCCTTGGCACATAAACGATAATTGAGCGTAATTACGCCTCAATAATTAAAGATAAAGATAAGGTAATCACTATCTCGCATTGAGATAGAAATTTAGATAAAAGATAAAAAGGAAAAAACCAGATAAATTTACACATGTGAGATTAACCTCTCATAACTGCAAATTAATGTCGATACATCAGTGCTGAGACGCGACAGGGTAAGTGCTAATAATTATATCCTTGATGTTACAAATAAACTGAAAATTTAATGAAGTAAGCCAGAAAAGAAAAAATATTAAAACCAGCAATACTATGAGGGAAAATTCGAAGAAATTCTACTAAAAATTCAATTTACTACCTTTACAGGAATATATAGAACTTACTCCAAGAATTCCCCAAATAATACTGTTCAATTTGAATGGAAATACGTAAAATAATGTGCGTGACCGCTAAACAATGAAAGAATTACGTTTTCTGTAAATTTGGACTAAACCACTTTCAAATTACATGAACTTGACTAATGAGAGACGCAATTGTCCGCCAATAAATCGGTATCTTTACCCAACGGTCCCTACAAAAATTAAGATTATTGAAGCTATAGGCTAATTGAGAATGTAATATAAAAATGTTAAATTCTTGCTTTAGCCAAATACGATTAAGCGAGTCAGAAACAATCATTAATAATGTATATAAAAATGAAAAAATTAGTGAAATATATTGCAAGATGAATAAAATATTTCAAGATTAAACACCAGCACTCACCCGTGTCAGCGTCGCCACAAAGATAAAACGACCTCGCTTTCAAAATTCAAGACGTTCAACAAATTATGTTTTTCGATGTTTTAATTGGATAGTTTATATCATGTGACTACAACTATAGGGCACGCGGCGTCAAACCAAAGAAATACTCAATATATACTAAATATAGTAATCTATAGTAAATTAAATTCATAAATTGTAGGTATTAAATAGCGTACTACGTTCTCCAATTACCAACTACATGAGATAAGCACGTTCCCGAATAGATGTCACTATTAAATATAGTAATCTACCGTGAAACTAATCCACAAATTGTAGGTATAAACCAGCGTACCTGTGCTTCTTAAATAATTAGTTGCACGAAATATACCCATTCACGAATAGATGTCACTGGCGATTCATATTCCAAACATCGAAAATCATTCGTAATTAAACTGAATTTAGTGGAGCGGAATAAGCTAATATTCCGTTACAATATTAATAGTATAATTTGAACAACTTGAAAAATTAATTCCTTCCTCAGTTCTGCTGTTCTTCGTGGTTGATGAGGATTGAAGAGGAACAACAGCATGTCCAGTTGATGTTGAAGCATCATCGGCTGATGTCGTTTGTACTGCAATTTTCGAGCAATTGAATTTTTATTTTTCAATGAATCCACGATGTACCCTTCTGCAAGGGTTGAGGATTTCCATCCTCCATGCCGCTTAATTGTCGTCAAATTTTCTCCAGCATCGGCAAGTAAGCCGATGGCGGCAATGCCCCCTATGGGGCATTGCTTTCGTCTTCTATACGTAGAGTATTGAATTTGGAAGTTGCAGTAATCTAGCAGCAGGAAATTTTCCGAACGTATTAATTCCGATCGGATTTCTGGTACATTTACCTTTTACATATTTTAGGAAGAGCCGCCGATGTCCGACCTGCTGGACGAAGATCAGTATATTTTCGATAAAAATCAAATAAAATTTCAACGATAGTGAAATTTCGTGGTACCTTGGTTTTGGTATCTGGAATGTTAATAACTAATGAAGTCTCCATATTTTCCACGATGTCAAGAGTCAACTCACAAAGCTCCTCCCTGGCAGGCACCGAATACTCATTCAATCATAGCTACTCTCATCAGAAGGTACTCATCGCACTTCAGAAACTGTTCAAATTGGTCTCCAGTAAAAATTTTTGATTTTTTGGCCTGGTCACCCTCTCCTTGACGCTGATTTAAGGCCACCTTTATTTCAACAATGTTGATATCAGAACCAAAATTTAATACCAGTTGTAGATACTGGGAGTGTGCCGGGGTTGGTGTACTCGAAGTGCACAGTTTAGAATAGAAGTATTTTCTAATCTTATTTTTAATTTCTGCTGGTATACTTTTTCATTTTGCCTTATTTTTTGAAGATTAGGGTATTTTGGAGATTTTATCAGCTCCGCTCTATTGTTCATGCGTATATTTGCTCTAATAAGTTGTTGGTCGCTACCAGTGTGGAAGTTGTTCAAAATCAATACGGCGCTCTTGGAAATAATAAAGTCTGTTTTATTCTTCGTAATACCGGCCGGAATTTTCCAAGACCATTTTCGTCCAGAAGGTTTTTCAAAGAAGGTGTACATGCATTATAGACACTCGCTTTGTAATTAATTTACCAACAGTTCTCGTCTTTCGATTCTAGTCCCTATCCCAGATCTCCCTACAGTGGTATTCATTTTGGCCAATTTTTCATTTAAATCTCCGATCACTACTAATAAGTAGCGAGCTTTCTGTCGATGTTAAGCTGTGCTTATATCTTCATAAAGTTTTATGATCTCTTCACCTCTATAGTTAACTGCAACTAATTGGCTTCTTCTCATTCATTTTCACACCCACATCAAATCTAATTCTCACCGCCAGATGATCAGAGATAGACCAGTAAAGACATAACTGATAACGGTAAATCTCAAGCCATATGAGGACATCAAGCTGTCAAATTCGATGTTCTTAATGTCAGATGTATTAAATTTTAGAATAAAAGGCACCATTGATAATGACCGTTAACCTTTCTGCATGTTATCTAAAATACCCTTAAAGTGTGAAAATCTTCCAAGAAAGAGCGGCTTACCGAGACGATAATCAAACCAAGCTTATCTGAAACAATGACACTTACCTTATACAGTGCAATTCCACAGGAGAAGAACTAGTTATGTAACAGTTTCGAAAATATGATATTTCATCCCTTGTAACAAACATAGCCACCTCTCCATTTGAACATGTTGGCAAGAATCCAGATAAGATGGTAAGCACCTTATTTATCACAGCATCAGCTAGTCAAGCTACTCTTTGGCGAATATCAGGTTTACTAACATTTATGTTGTTATTTGCTTCCAAATTAACAATGCTTAAGGCGGCTGCAAAAAGCTTTACAACTAGGCCAGACCGTTACGATATGAATCTCTGATATTATTTCTAGGCAAAGAGCCTACATTAACATTGGCCTTTGCTTCCTCCATTACAGGTGAATCGTTTTAAACTGAGTTCCGATGACAGCTTGTCTAAAGCTGACTGATGGCACTTGACTATTTTTATTTTTTAGAACTTTCATCTCTTCGATAATGTCAATTTTGCCTTGTATGGTGCTTCACAGGTCATTTATAGTCCTTCTCAAGTCATTTAAAATCAACATAATATTTATATTATGTTCCTTATCCTGAATAAATTGAGTGAAACTCTAGTTAGTAGTAGTTTTTTGCCTGCTAAACATTTTAGATTAAAACCTTTTATTTTTGAAAAAAAAAGAAAGCCACCCACATTTCGAAATTACAAGTCGTATTCTTACATACAAATCTAAACTTGCGCTGATTAAAAAAATCTAGTTTTCTACGATTTTTTGCTTCATGTGATAATGTGTAATGAAATATTGTTGACCATCTCTTAGGAAGCCTTTTGTTTCAAAACTTATGAAATGAATTTAGCATTCTGTCAAATGCCCAAGTTTAAATTTTGGGCATTTGCACGACAAATAATTAGGCATTGAAATTCAGTTAAGTTAATCATACTGAATTACAATTTACAATAAATTAAAAATCATCTAATCTAGAAATCTTATTGTGTCTTTTGACTTTTCAAAGAAAAAAAATTAAATAAACTAATTTAAGGAAACATTTTTCGTTCTAAATTGCTAACTTCGGAACCCGCAGAATAAAGGCGAATTTGCTAACCGGTTGCCTTGCGGCGATTTGGACATCAAAGGAACTCGGCATTTGATATTCCGAGATATAATTGAATATGAAATGTAATTTTTAAACTTCATCAACATTCTTGTTTAATTCAATTGACGTTTCACTAAGCTTTCTGGCAAAAGGGTCTTACGACTTTGTGGGATTAAAAATTGTCGAAATGTTCCTTTTTTTAATTACCCACAAACGGCTGCCCTTGCATATTATGTATATAATTACAAGCCCTAATTTCTTTGTTTTAACAAATATCTCTTTCTTAATTTTAACAGTTAACTTGCTAAATTTTTAATTTTTTAACTCAAAATTGAGATGTTAATAAATTATGTAAAGACAAGGTCAGAAAATAATTTTTAATATTTTTCGTAATGATCATGAGGTCACGAATTAAATTTACAATTTCGGTTTTGGCCAAAATTGCCACTAATACTACTAAAACTGCTAGTACTAGTAGTAGTACTACTCTACTACTGCAGATCAATTGAGGAAACATATCATTCTGGGGGACATAATTACGAAATCAGTACCATGGGGATCACTAAGAACAGAAATAAGAGACGAATACTAGAGTAAATGGATGACATAAATGGGCCCGATGATATAGTCTTTAGAATGGACTTTAGAATGATTCTCGAATACTGATACGGCAAAAACCTTCCTAAACCCCTGGAGTATCCATACATAGCTAGCAAGAAGGGTAGTAGAGACAATAAGAAAAGCAGAAGTCCGTATTTGAGGAATGGCGATGTTGAAAAACAAAAGAAGAAATGCAATCACATGTGTCGATTACTCACGAGAGCAAATACTAGAGGAACCAAAGAAGACTTAAAACAAGCTAAAGAACAGTGAAAAGAAAAGAATTGTGTACACTTAGTAAACAAGCCAAAAGGAGGCACTGGAATGAATTCTATAATGAGCTCGATGAGGATATAAAATTGTTATTGAAAAGCTAACAAATAGAGCGCCAGTTGAACTAAGAACGGAACAAAAAAAAAGTTATCGGAGAGAAATTGTTTTCGTATAGATTGGATAATGTGCCGATAAAGATAACGAGTAGCACTATAAAGATGTGTACTAAAAACAAGTTATTAGAGGTAATCATAAGGATGAAGACGGGTAAAGCTCCAGGTCTAAATAGAATGCCACCTGAAGCGATAAAGTATGTCATAAGTATAGCTCCTGTTGGATAGTGGCCATCTTAAACTACCTGTGGAGCACGCAGGAGTTTCCTTTAAAAATTGGAAACTGGCTAGACTGGTATTACTTCTAATATGACGCAAACAACATAAAGACTCATCAGCGTATAGGCCGGTATAGTTATAACCACGTTGAATAGGCTGTGCGAAAGATTCTATCGCCATGGCAGTTTGTGTCTCCATGGAAGAGATCTACAGTTCAAGCCAGTGAAGCAGTAATTAGGGTGAATGAGGATTCAAGAGCTAAATGGGCTGCTTTAGGTATACTGGGCGTTAGAAATGCGGTTAACACCACTACATGGAGTCAAATAGATTTACAAAGAAGAAATATCTCACGATACTTGCTCAGTATGCTCAGTATAATCAATCGTTTTCCAGGAGAAGAAAGATTAGGATAGTAAAAGGCAGAGGAGAGTGCTGGCGGGAATCCTTCAGGGATCAGTCCTGGGACTAACTTTATGGAATATTCTATACGACGCTGTTTTTTTTATCAAGAATTAACAGTTGGGGCAGTGATATTTGTTTTTGCAGATGATCTAATGCTGGTGGCGACAGCGGATGTTGAGGGAGCAATGGTACATAGAGTGAATGAATCACTGAAGCAAGTAGAAAATTGGATGCACTGAACTTACTAGAATTAGCGCCCCAAAACAGAGGCAGTGATCCTAAAAAGATCCAGAAAGCAAAGGACTATCTGGTTCACTTTAAGAGAAGTATAGATAAAATCTATAAACATGGTCAGTTATATAGGGCTACTAGTAGAGGATAATGGAACATTTGGGGAGCATATTAAAAGCGCCCTATATGGAGGGCTCATGCATTATCAAGAGGGAAATACTGGGAGAAGTGATCAATTCCATATTACTATATTGCAGCTTTTATATGCTATGAGGCCATTGGAAAGATAAAAGAGCAAAGAGAGGTGATTCTAAGAATAAGCTGTGCTTGTAGGGTAGTGCCCACTAAAACTTTGCAGGAAAAAATTCCTATTGATCTGCGAGCAAAGAAAAGGATAGTTACATACAAGACAGGGGCCAGATATAAGAAGAACAAGTCGATAGTCAGAGGAGATAACTGAAAAAATGGCAGAAACGGTGGCAAGAAATTGATTTAGTGGGACCATGGACCTTATACCGGCCAGAAGGATGTGGCTGCTATGTGTCCATTTTTGCCTCAGTTTGTACCTGATCACGGGAGATTTAAAAATAATGCCTTAAAGATCCAAGTCTGTTAGCAACAGTTGCAAATATTGCAACAACCCTGGCCATACACACATCTTTCTAGTACACTTAATGGACAAGAGAAATACCAGCGTAACCAGGAGCTAGATCTTATGCTGGATCCAAAAAATATGCCATAAACGATAACTAAAAGCCCCGTAGCATGGGACGCAGTAAAGAAATGACAAGAGCAGTAATGAAGACAAAGGAGAAAGACGAGAGAGGACAATAAGTGTAGTAGGTGCAAAGGAAATCAAGCGCCATATTGGCGCGGTGCTCGAAAATGGTTTCGATATGGGAAGCCAGAAAGAGTGGTGGTCACTGAGCCCCACACTACCACATGCGAAGGCGTGTGAATAAAAGTTTTCCATGACCAAAAAAATCTACTATTTAATTTAAAATTCATACTATGATGACCATTACAAAGAGATGGGTCCTTCATAATCTGAAAAGACTCGCTGTTTGAGGGTAGCAGTTAGCCAGGGTAGACGGTTAATAAATTTGAATACTAATTAGTATAGAAAAGAAAACACTGAAGGTTTGTGGGTCTGCAAAACTTGCCGGTAACATAAAGGAGGTGGATTATGAAAGTAATAGAACGATGGTTACCACTCAATAATATTAAAACATATTAATTTCGCAACTATATAAACACACGAAAGCGCAATACGAGTGAGAAAATGAGAGAAACTGCAAGCAAATGACAGCGGGACAACAATGTTTCAAGCTTAAACATGTTGTAGTAACATTTATTAACATTGTAGTTGTGCATATTTGGTAATTTGTTGTTTGAAAAATGCACTAACTCTGTTCCTCATCTATATTAATGACCAGCTGACCGAAACCAATAATCCCGTTTACAGTTTTGCAGATGATAGTAACATTGTGTTTCAATTTAGATCAGAAAAACCTTTACCAGCGACCGAGACATCACCGCAGAGAGGAGCAGATTACAACAATTAATGAATGAATATCTGAAGAAAGTTCGAACCTGGGGCAACAGGAATTTGGTCCAGGTCAATGCAGCAAAAACCCAAGCAGTCACGTTTACCAAGAAAGCCAATACGGCTGGCGCTGACATTATGACAGGATCGATCATTCCTTCATCCTCGTCAATTGGACTACTGGGTGTCTCGGTCAACAGCAATATGTCCTGGAATGACCACGTTGCTAACATCACAAAATCAGCCTCGCAGACGCTTGGTGCGCTATTTTGCAACAAAAAAATATATACACCGAAAAATCGAATATGTTAGGCCGGGAGGGCTAGTCGCACTCTATGGTAGGACTATAAGGATTCTGCTTAACGGCCAGCTCTACAGCTATATATCGTCTACTATAAAGGAGATAGAGCACAATCTTAATAGTATTGGACGAATCGTTCAGGGCAAATCTAAATCAGTACATTTATTAAGGTACTACTATCGGCAAAACTATACATGGTCATAATGGGAAGTCCGTAAGAGTGATAGTGGGTCTTCTAAGAGGAAAATGGTCACTGAAGAGGTATTTCGGTTTGATCAAACTAACCAATGAAACTTAATTTATTGAAACCTGATGAAAGCCGTTGACCCACTGAAGGGTAATTACAAAATAATGCAGCTAGTTAATCAGATATTCAGAACATACATGTTGTGATATATCCAAGGTCATTTATCTCAAATATATGATCGATATCAACTACATCCAAGAATACGGTTCCTTTATGAGAAGGTTAAGATTTAAAGTAGCTTCTCCAAGAAGATACTGCCACTATTGAAGATCCTGATTAGAACAAGATAGTTGGATAACGTGAGCATAGGCAGGGTCTCTATATATAAGACTGCCAGAAATGTTTCCCATTTGTTTTCCAATATGTTCCAGCATATATGAGATTGCTGGACCATAAATGGTTCAAGGAGCTTATGACTGTGCAGTAACAGAGCTTATGAGCTTTTAATTTTAACTAGACAGGATTTTACAAATGCAGATGAAGTAAGACTTCGCACTTTGCAGTTTAAACTTTAACGGTGTATCTTAAAACTCTTTACGTATGAAACGTGAGAGGGACTATGAAATTCAGCTGCACATACGACTCTAGTGTCAAAATTTCAATATGCGTGATCCAGAGTCTGAATTAATTAATGACATATAATCTGTTAAAGCATATTATAGCCATCAGGCAAGTAAGTGTACTGCACTTCAACACAAAATTTAATAGTGTTCGCAGCATTCTAAAAAATGTATGCCACAGAAAGTTAAACACAGTTTTAACACCACTCCAACAAACTTTTTCTAACCCCTGTGAAACTATTAAAATGAAACATGCCTAAAGTTGCTTATTACCACAACAAGAAATAGTACTTCAATTTTATATGCTTATTCGTATATTTAGACACGAGAATGAAGCCCAGCCACTTCTTATTGAATTAAATAAAACAACCGAGAAGGATTGAAACAATGAACTACTATTTCTCACTCTGAAAATAATATTTAAGGAAACAATGGTGTTAATGAGCCATTCCATTTATCATCGCCAATCATCACTCAAAGTTGCCTTGATAAATGTTACTCATGATGCCTTAGCAGTCGGAGATTGATCGCAGGTATATAAAGAAAAAAGGCCGTGTCTTTCTCCCTTAATATGATGATTTTTCACCGTAGTTATTAATAGCGGCTCTATAAATAACCAGAATTCCAGTAGCTTCTAGAATCAATCGGAGCTGTCGTCGGGCAGAAAGTGATGAATACAGTCCATCAGTCGTCGCGCGGCCTAATAAAAGCCGTGAGTGACTGAGTGATGGGTGTCGTTAGCGCCCTGCCAAGTGACGAAAGATGAACGAAGATAGTGCGAGGACCAGCTTAATGATGAGGAATTCGGATAAATAATTGCCGAAGGAAATATTTGGATACCATAATAAAATCACTGTTCTATAATTAATTGCATAAATTCATGCATAAGGGACTAATTAGATCACATTTGCAATTGCTTAATGAGAACACATTTCCATAGAGTATGTGAGGTAGAGCAGTTAAGCAAGCTGTGTATGTGCTTTTGAGATATTAGTGTCATCAAAAGGCTTACGGATTGCGGACCCAGTTATTTACTTCCATTTGGGCAGGAAAATAATCTTAAAAGTAAGTTTAAGTATGTTTTCGGCGTTATATTTATGTCTGTCGCAAACACCGAATTTCATTTACCTTGAGGTGCGAATATATCAACATGATATATATTGGGAAAAATATAAAAATCACTAAAATTAGAAAAGTATTATAAATGTAGACTATGATAATGATTGTTGTTACTGTTGCATAAAACCCTTGTATCGGAGATTACATTAAAACCAAATAAAGTCTCAGGAACATACTTAGAAACAAGAACACATGGCATCTTAAAAGCAGGTAAATTGTCAGGAACAGGTATAAAGTCTCTTTTTTGCAAGGCTATTCGATTCATCTCTAAATCCCAGCATGGTAGGTCTTGCCAAGCTGTGAAAAGAGCTTAATTGATCCTGCATTGGAAGAGTGAGGGGACTGTGACCAGACAACTTTATTAGAGATTGATCCCTATCACCTGCTGTACTCAAAGTATTCACCGCAGTGGTGGCTCTATTGGAGTGATTGTTGATCTTTACCTGTTCAGTTTTTAACTTACTTTCTATTTATTGCGCCGTCTTCTGTCTGAAGGGATTGAGTTTGTACCAGTTTCCACTTTGTGAGTTGGTATTTACTTTTAAAAATAAGAATTTTATTGATATGTTTTGACTATTTTTTTTTTCACAGAAGAATGTAAAATAAATGCACAGGTTATATGGGTGTTTGCTGTTTGAGATTAAACCCATTAAGTCTAGACATTTTTGTCCGCATAGGATGCGGCTTCGCCACCTTTCCATGTTGTATTTATTATGTTTTTCTCACTTTAAGAAAACTTTGTGATGCAAAAAGTATGACACACCATGTCAAAATCTTTTTTGACGTTGAGTTCTAGAGTCATTGGGATAGCTCTCACTCGAGAAGAGAAAGTGTGGTTGAAGAAAATAAAGACAAATATGCGATTGTACTCATCGCATAAAAATCGATAAGTTTACATCCCTATTACACTTTCTCTTTTCATTCACGCCCTGATCATTTCAGATAGGTCATATCCTCGAGTTTATATATTTTGCAGGTAATCATGCGTATTGCTACGCATTTAACCATTCATATGAAGCGTAGCATGAGACACACCCCAAAGCTTTTTAAACGATCATCATTTATCGAATCGAGCGCCGATCATCCCTCGCCTTCCAACATCTTTTTAGAACACTCCAAAAATTACATTAGATTATTAGACACTGCCAGTTAACGCCCAGTAGTCGCATAGTGAACACTTAAAGTGACTTGGGATGTACGACATTCCACGATTCCGAACTCGTGCCCGGTTTTACCTTGGGTTTTTTAAAATTGTAAGTATAGTTTTTAGCTGATTTCTATGGAATAAAGTACTTTAAAAATGTCGAAAATGTAATTATTTAGTGTTACGATCTAATAATAATATTATTAATAAAGCGATTTCGTTCTAGATTTTTTTATATATGGGATTACCATAAGGAACGCAAACGTAGGTACCTATTGAATATTCATGGAAAATGTTCTAACCGGGTTTGAAATTGAAGCTGAAACAGATAATGTTAGTATAAACAGTGACTACCCTGACATGCAACAAAATGTAGACATACACGACGTTGAAGTGCTAAATGCATAGAGTGTCTTTTTCAGGGATCTGTGTCCCTACGGTATCAGCATCTAGATTTCGCATTCCAAGTCTCATCTTTTTTTGTAAATATTTGATACGCCTTTCCCCATATATCCTCATCTAGGTCTTTGCACTGTTCTTCTCAATTCTTCTGTCTGCTTCTTTATATTCATCCTTCATCTGTTCTAGTTCTATTCCATCCTCATGTCGCCCTCTTATCTTTGTTAGTCTTCTTCTATGTATTTCTCTACTCATCTATGTCTTGATTTCACCAGTAGACTCGGGGCGTCCTCGATGGTTATTATTTATTCTCGTAAAGCACGCATCACAGCTTTGCTTGATGCATTCTACAAGTTTGTCTGGTTCAAATTTATTATTGTAAGGAACATATTATGGTCATCCTGTTGGAAATTCTTCATGGTGTTTGATAAAATGTTCCAGCCTCTCAGTTTGAATATGTTACGATTAACAGTTGTTGGCATATCCTCGATTCCAATCCTAATAGAGCGATGGTCACTTACGTTCTCTTTCTCTATTTCCACTCTCTATCCTGTTATTCTTCTGATTATTCTTCGAGTAACAACTATAATATGAATTTTTGAGCTTTCTTGTGGTCCCCAAAAGGTGGAAGTGTCGAATGTAATTCGGCTGAAAATGTCGGTGACCCGATTGAGCTAGAGACAGGACATGGAGACAAATCCAACACAATTGAGTGTTGTGAATGAACGTGGCGACCGATTGTTGGGGTTTGTTATCTCGAACACATTCTTAAGGCTTCCACCAAGGCATCTGTACACTTGGACTCCTAACGCTAAACGATACAGAAAGTAAGCATTGTTGAGAATTCCGAAGCGGAGACTGTTTGGACCAACATCCAGAAAGCTTTGGAATTGATTGCTTTTGGCTCCACAAATGATTAAACTTGGTTTGAATCAAGAAAGCTTTCACACACCCAGGCTTGAAATTATCTTCAAACGATACTAGGATAAAAAGAAAGTTTGAATGACTGATGAAATTGTTTAAATAGAAGAAATGCGCTTGAACAACGATCATCCAGAATACCACCAGATGAATCGTGTAATAAGGAACAAAATTAGAATGGCCAAAAAAAAAGTGGCTTAACGAGCCATGCAGCGAAGTTCTTGAGGCTAAATGTGACACTTTTAATATGCACAAGAAAATTAAGGAAGCTGCTGGTGTATACAAACCTCGACAAACTGGCATTCTCTTGGACAGTGAAGATAACATAATTCTTGACGTTAACCACAAAGTAGAACAGTGGTGTAGCGATATCAAAAACCTTTTTCAAGATGAAAGATCGGACATTCCCGAACAATATACATGCGAAGGGCTTGATATAACTAAGGACGAAGTCCAGCATGCAGTCTCGTTATCAAAAAATAGAAAAGCTCCAGGTTCAGATGAAATCTACTCGAAAGTCATTAAAATCTTAAATAATGAGGAGTCACTAAACGTGATAGTGAAGGTTCTCAGTATGATCCATCGATCGGGCGTCATTCCTTCCGACTGGCTTCAATCAATATTTGGAACGCTTCCAAAAAAGAGCTCGGCAAAAAAATGGCGATTACCTGCTTGTCAGCTTGATGAGTCACTTTCTTAAGATTTTCCTAAGGGTCATCCATAAGAGAATATATATGCAAAATGCGAGTGCTTTATTGGCGAATCTCAGTTCGGTTTTCGTAACTGGTTGGGCACGAGAGAGGCCCTGTTTGGTATCCAGGTGTTGGTTCAGAGGTGGAGGGATATCTCTGTTCCTCTTTATGTCTATTTCATAGACTGCGAGAAGGCTTTTGACAGGGTGCAACATGAAAAGCTTATGAAAATCTTTAAAGACGTGGGTCTGGATGATAGAGGCCTCAAAATAATCGCAAATCTCTACTGGTACCAAACTGCACAAATTAAGGTAGATCAACAAATATCAGACGGAGTTCGAATCAAAAGGGGTGTCCGACAGGGTTGCATCCTTTCACCATTACTTTTTAACATTTACTAAATATTCGAAAATGCCTTGGAAAGCTGCCCCGAGGAAATTTCCATTAATGGCGTAAACATAAACAGCCTTAGGTGCGCTGACGACACCGTTATAATCGCGAACTCGCTGGGGGGTCTTCAGATTCTACTTTACCAGGTGGCAAGTAGTAGTGCCGATTTTGGATAAAATTTAAGCACCAAAAAAATCCAAATGGATGGTTATTATTAAGAACCAAATTGAAGGAGGTATTCTGCAAGTGCAAAGCCAGCAGATCGAGCGCGTTCAGTCATACAAATATCTTGGATACTAGGTCAACGAGAACTGGGATAATATGCAGTAGGTTCGTGCTCGAATGGAACAAGCCAGAGCATCATTTGTAAAAATGAAGTCTGTGTTGTGTTGCCGAAGTCGGTCGCTCTCCGTTCGTACTCCAGTACTACGTTGATATGTCTTCAGTATTCTCCATTATGGAATTGAGGTGTGAACTCTGACAGCAGCCATGTGCAAAAAGCTAGAAGCTTTCGAAATGTGGACGTATCGACGGATGTTGAAAATATCCTAGATGGACAGAGTGCGCAATGTAGATGTACTTGCAAGAAAGTCAAAGGATCTCGAAGTCATGCTCACACTTAAGGAACGAAAGTTAGAGTACTTTGGACACATTCTCAGAAACGAAAAATACGAACTTCTCAAATTAATAATGAAGGGAAAAATCGAAGGCAAAATAGGACCCGGTCGTCGAAGAATAACGTGGCTGAAGAATTTGCGACAATGGTATGGTGAGACTACGACAAGTCTCTTTAGAAAAGCGGTCAACAAAGTACAGATAGCGCTGGTGATTGCCAACATTCGAAGGGGACACGGCACTTAAAGAAGAAGAAGAAGGGGTAGGTGCCCATTTCGGCAGTATATGCCGAATATGCTGGCGAAATACCGGATAAAAGTACGCTTTAGTAGATGCCAGAACATATTACCTAATTAACAAAGAAGTTTGTGTTGGCAAACAGCCGAATGGACCTTTTAACGTTAGTAGCCTTATTGATATTGTCAATAGTTTAGTGGTGCCAGTTTCTAAAACAAACAAGAATATAACAATAAATAATTGGTACACAATTTATTAACCCGTTGAAAAACTCCGGACCGACCAGAAACTATCAGCAGTGGGTACAATACGTAAAACCAAAAAACAAATTTCAGGTGCTTTTCTAAACGCCAGCCAAAGTCAAATACAATCTAGCATGTTTTACCTAGGGCGTCCCTGTTGTGGAACTCATTTGTCTGGAGGACTGCCTCGCTCTGCAATGAACTTCCGAGTAACGTCTTTCCCGAAAACTACAACCTACAGCGCTTCAAGTTCAACGTCCACCATGTTCTCCGCGCACGTTGAATGGCATGGGATTTTCCTTTCGTCGTGTGTGTGCCGAACATAAAAAAAAAATAGTTTTGGCCTTTCAAGAAAAATATTGCCTTCTCTCTATGTACCGAAGGGAAAAAATGTCCTGCTGCTGTCATCGGTTCATCATGAGCATAATACGATCCTTTACAGTCATACGCAACTATGCTATTTTAGCCGCTTCTAATTGGTGGGTTAACGTCATTTTAGAGTACTGTTAACTCTTCACGCATTGCCCTCCGCTCGCTTCGCTCGCTCCGGGGCTCAACCAGGCAAAACTGTCCGAAACTAACCCAAATTTACAAAAATAATCAAACACAACCTTAAGAAAATAAACAAAACACGTCTTACCCCTGACGGGAATTGAACACGGGACGCCTACATTCCAAACGCAGAATCTGGCCACTAGACTAACTACACCTGCTGGTATAAACTGACTGGACCGTAGATCAACTGAAAGAGACGTTAATCCACCAATCAGAAGCGGCTAATATAGTATAGTGGCATATGACTGTAAAGGATCTTAAAATGCTCATCATGACAGTGATGCTGAAAACGGCGAAAAAAGCGTCATGAAATGATATAATTTTATAACATGACTAAAGGTGGCGGCGCGGCGCCGGCGATGTTCTGCACCAATTATTATCTTCTAAAGTGAAAGTGTTTATTCGTGCTTGGACAAGATGGTTTATACAAATCAATAGATGCTAAGCCAAAGGTAAAATTATACAACAAAAGATGCAGTAAAAAAAAAATAAATTGATATACAACTATACAATATAAGGAGTCAAAGAAGAAGTAGACTATCCAGCGGAATACTAAATCTTAAGGTCTCCGAAGTTATAGGCATAACATTCATTCATAGAGTAAAATGCTTCGCGCTGCTAAAATTGATTTGCTTTGTTCGTGAAAACCTCCACCGACAACCCTTTAGTGTAAGCGAAAAGCGTATTGAGCTTCGGAGTATGATAATTCAATGCAAATCTAGACCTATTTATCCGATGAAAATTGACAAATGAGGTTGCTAACCCTAAGGTGATCGAACCATGTAAATAATTAAAGGTTTTTCTTTATATACTTTAGATATTCAAAGATGTACATGGGTGTACAGTCCATATGCCAGACTGCCTAAAGGCCTGCCTACAATCCGCCCTCTAGCTCAACCGTATGGCAACATGCACGGCGCGTCTCTGCAGGGCGAATCTTCTAATCGCACCAACTGCATCACCCCAACTCAGTAAAGCGTAGGAAATACTAGACTGAATCAATGCATGTAATGTCGATACTAAGATCCTTTTGGAGATATTTCGACTCAAATTTCCCTGTGTATATACACCGGAGGAGACCCTTCTAGACAGATACTCCACCCGACAGTTCCACGTCAACCGTGCATCCAAACACACACCCAAAACCTTCACAAAAGCAACCGTACCACTACAAGCATTCCGACTCAGAGCGAAGGTCATCTTTCCAGTTTTGACACATTCAGACTCAAAACATTGGCCATGGCATTGACGCTATTTATTTCACTTATTAACACTGCTGGTATTAATTCTCAAATTGGATATTGAGAGAACAATCGTGATGAGCTGTTGCAAAGAAAAACATTACAAAGAACCTGCTCCTCCTTCAGTCAATAAGTGAGCTTGAGAAAATCAGAATGGCTAATCCAAGATCACCACGTGAATTAAGAGGAACTATCAGAAATATACGGGCAGAAAAGGAACTTGTGACAAAAAGAGTTACACATAATATTCAAGGATGGTGTGTAGTATGCCCTAGGAATAAGGACAGGAAAACAAAATACAATTATTGTAAATCGTTACGTGCATTTTTGTGTCTGGAACACGTAAACACTGCGAGAAAAGTGATTGGGATTAGTTTTTTATGGTTTAAATTCTCATTGTTCATGGTTTTTGTAGTTTTAGGGTCCTTTCGTGGTAGACTTTATTGGTTTTTACCGAAATATGCCACTTATTATTGAATATATGTTTTAT
>MU191225.1:30087-67340 GCA_016904865.1 Pissodes strobi | reverse complement strand
ATTTTGAAAAATCGATCATTTGACGTAATAACTCAAACGAAAAAATCGGACATCAAAAAGTATTTATTGTCGACGGCCCACAAGCATTGTTTAAAAATGTGCCAAATCTGAAATCGTTGCTGCAGTCGTTTTCGATAAAAATGAAGTTGACGGTGACTTTACCCAAATGAGCCAGAGCCGTGTGTCATTATTCACTATGAAGGCTTAGTTTGATTCACTAACCAAGAAAAAATGTAGTGACTTTGCCCGAATGAGCGTTACATAACCGAGCTTGAAGCGTCACGCCTGACAGCTCAGATTACAACCCAGGAAAAAAAAAACGTGCTGAACGGGCCTAAAGAAGTTTCTACTGCAAAAATCATTTTGTTTCCTAGATTAGAGTCACCCACCTTAAAATATCTACATAACTCCTTTTATCATCTTAAAATAAGAAATAATACTAATTAAGCAATATTTTTAATTATATAATTATAGTTATAATATTTGAGAGTTAATTATAATAATTGTCTGCCTTAAATTAAAATTTTAAATTAATAAAATCGCGCTCGTGCAAAATAGCACACTTCACGTATTGTTCACAGCATAGTGATTAACGTATTTAAATCGTTTTTTTTATTTATATTTAAAAAATGGGCTTTGAGACTGATGGTATTATCCGCAAGATATCTTAGAATCTACCAGGTTGATATCATTAAATCTTCTGCCAATTAAATCACATGAAAAATACGAAAAAAGTACGATTTTTTTTAAAATGGATGGAGGAAAATCACATCAACAAAATCATGGCAGACGCTGTTTCGCTTATATTTTTCAAGAAACCTTAAAACCATGAATCCTTGAGCATCCTAAGGTTGGAGCTTTTTTGAAAACCTCCTGATTTAAAAAGCCAATATATTTATAAGAGAAGACATCAACAAATTCACAAAGCTGGCCTCTAATGAATATTATTTACATAATATGAAGGTGACAAGATAGTACTGAACAAATCTAGTTTTTAGAATTGTGAGTGTTATTTTTACAATAAATATATTAGAATTTGAAGAGTAGTATAACTTTTTTAAAACTCTTAATTTTTCTGTCTTCTTTTTCAGGTGGTGCTATTTTTTGGTGTATGTGGAGGTGTGAGTGATTGCGTTGAGATAGTGAAAATGGTGTTTGATAACGTTAGAAATATAAATGATAGGTAGTTAATATTTTTGACTCCAAAACAAAGAAAAATTGTTCGTTTCCTGTTATTTTTGAAGCTATAGAAGGAGTTCTTGTATACAGTATTTTATGTCTCTGCTAGGTCCAAAAATCAACAACATAATCTTTTTTTGTATAATATACACACTTGCTACTTTGCTTGTAAATGCAGTAAGTGGCCTCTTGGTAGCACAAAAGATTGCACTCATCAACGGTAGCAGAAGGCTACATTGCCAATTCAATCTCCGGAAAATGTGAGGTTGCAAGGAAAATTCTTTCTGGAAATAAAACAATGCAAATAATATGAAATTGGTTACAAGCCCATCTGGAGTTTACTACGACTGACGGCATTTCAACCCAAAAAAAAACCCAACGAACAAAAATTATAGACATTTGCTCGCCAAAAATAAGTTTTAAGGTATTTCCTTTATTAATTTAACCAGTTCTACAATACATTTTAATATTTGTAAATAGGTATTTTCAAGACTTTCTTATATTTCTGTGTAACTAGTTTTGTAAGTAGTTTTTGATTTAAATAAAAATCTGTGCTTCATATCTCGTTAGAGAAAAAGATAGAAACTGCAAAAACATTTTAATCAAAATTTGAGAAAAAAGTAAAAACAAATAACACTAAAATAATTGTTAAGATCTAGCATAGGCTTGTATAGGAGAATAACACCATAGCAAAGTCTACAGAATAAAGATTATTCTGTAAACTTCACCATAGGTTGTAATCTTTGACTCAGAAGAATTAAGCATATAGCAATACTATTCTAAATATTATTGATATGCTTAGAGTCGACACTTTTTATTTGATACCATTATGAAAAGAACTAATATTGATACAAAAATTAGATATTTTATAAGCTGGAAATATGCCACTTAGCCGAGAGAATGGGACGTTACCATCACATAATACGTATATAAAATATTTCAAGTTTTAGTTAATATAGTTCCCTCTAAATTGTACCCCAGTTTATTAATTATTTGATTTTCTCTACGTAGAATTGAAATGCCAGTGGGGTTGAAGTATTGATAAATTTTCTTTTAAAAATCCTTATCGATCAAAATTATTTACACTTAAATGTTCAATGATTCCTACATTAACATGCAACGAGAAGCACATAATAGTTTTCAAAAATTTGACGACCCTGTAGGGCACGAGCCGCGCCCTTTCGTGTGCCACCTGCCTCTAGCTAACCCCCCTCGTCCCATCCCGCGATGCCGAAATTCGACGTGCTTTAACCTCGACTTCTTGATGATGCACGTGTGGCAGCTGCAGGACAATGCCATATGGACACCGCAAGGGGCTAAGACAAGAAGACGTCCCCGAGAGAACAGATTCGATATATTTAGGACATGCAGCATCTGGTGCATTAGAACGAAATGAAAAATATTATGCTCTCTTGGTTATTGCTAAAAGCAAAGGCATCTGTATTTGCTAATTTTATGTTTATATATTATATATATATATATATATATGTGTGTGTGCCGAAGATTCCAAACTCTAACATAGTCGTGTTATTAATATTTGCTTGCAACAAATAACTAAGTTGTATATATAGTTTTTTGTTATTGCTTTATGCAGATTGACATATACGTAATGCTCTTTTCATTGACATAATTTGATTGATTGAAAATAAATGAGATAAGAAAAAGGTTCTTATTTTACGAGTGTGGACAAAAAATTAAGTTTTATTTCAAAACGATATTCTCATTTTTTATTACGTTCGTCAAATTTAAGTTGTTGCCCCAATTCTAACCCACCTGTCTCAGTAGACCACTGAATAAGAGCTCACTTTCCTAATTTGATTTATGTACTTAAATTGGATGGAATGTTTCAAATTGAATCAAGAGTTGTTTTAATTGAGTCAAAACCTTTTATCGAAACAATTTGCTTTTTGACCGATCGGTGGAAAAACCTGTATCATATGATTCAGAATGCTATATCTATACATACATTATTGGTTGACAATGATAAATTCAAAATATTAATTGAATTGATTGGCTTACTACGTGTGCACCGAGACGAGATCCATAAAAAAGTGAAAACATAAAAGTATGCTTGGTGTAGAGGAATGTTGTTTCGCTTCCTCGGTGGACTACAAGAAGTAGCCACCACATCGCTCATCAGGATACCGACAACCTAACTATACACCAGCATGTAAATTATCGCCAAATGGCATGGAAATGTAAAGAATGGAAAATTATCGGGCAACGCTCAAGGAAACAAGTCTACAGTCCTTCATTTCGAAGGCGACTGCGGTGGTCCTTTAGTTTCAAAGGAGTCACGCCAACGACGAGATTCAGAGTTGTCACCATCATTGCGATTGTGTATATGGCCCAAAGCAGAGTTTCCAAAAATCTTCGAAAATAAGTGTTCGGAAGAAATTTATGGGAAGAAACATTTTTCGAGGGGGGAATTGTTGGGACGAAAAGTTCTTCGAATGGCAAACTGCTCGAGAAGAGTGCTGTTTGAACGGAAAATTTTCCGACAGAAAAATTGATATAATGGAACTGCTCGAAAATTATTAAACGATGTAATACAAAATAATTAATGTATTAACATATGGTTAATATATAATATTTGATATTGTAAACGATTAGTTTTTAGTAACACGTTTTATTTCGCCAATATTATACAGCCACTCATATTTCCGCCTTACACCTTAAAACTTCGCCAGTATAGTCATCATAATTACATAACGCCATGAGTCGACTCTGCTATTCATACAATAACTATCTCTACGCCTTATTTCTAATCTATCTATATACTCCGTATTATATAACACCATGACTAGATTCGCCTTCCAGGGTTGTCACGTCCTCGCCTATATGAACGTCGCACGTCGCCTCTCCAAAATTTGCTTGTTACATTCGGCCATCCTGCAACAATTAATGCCCTCATTAATTTAACTCGCCAGTAAATCAACCAGATCTTATCGATCTGTGCATTCGCCATAACACCAAGTCGCCTACACTAAGGGTTCCGCCTGCGGTTGCAACCTTACGCCTTTTATCGAATATCACCTTTATATTACGCCTTTGTCAGATTTTCACTCGCCTTTAAATCGCCATAGCTCTCGCCTTTCGCCAACAGAGCATTCGCCATTTGCACCTCGCCAGTTAAACTCACTTGCATGCACCTTTCAACCTGAACATTCGCACTTTGCACCTCGTCAGTCAGACTCACTTGCATGCACCTTTCAACCTGAACATTCGCTCTTGGTGTTTTACACCTCGCCTCGCCAAAAGTCAGCATACGCCTTGCTAGGAAACGCCAGCCCGCGCCGGCAGTTGGAAATAATACGCCTTGGATACCCAAAATTCGCCAAACGCCTCTCTCAATTTGAGAATCGCCTCAGAAGACCGCAAAGTCTTCGTCGCCTTCGCCTGCGCATGATCCTGGACTTCCTTGCCCCTCCCATTCCACAATATCGGTTGATGGACGCCGATATCTGTCAAAAGAGGCCAGAAAGCCAGTATACAAGTCGCCAGGGGAAGTGCAACCAAATGCTTTCGCATTCGCCTGTAGATCGAGAGGTAGACCGTCAATCAGACACGAAAGCGCCTTTGTGCCTGAAAGCCCACACCTTTCGATCAACGCCACTTTATCATGATAATAATGGGTCATGGTTTCGCCGTCCAATTTAACCCTCGCTATCATCTCCTTGAGCAGCTGAGCAAAGTCATGCACTCTAGGAAACGCCTTCCTAAGAGCCGCCTTCCAGTCTTCCCATGAGAGGTCATATTCATCGAGCCGATCAAACCAGCCCCTTGCTGCGCCTTGCAATTTCGCCTGCATAAAATACGCTCTCTCATAGTTCGACCATTCATGAATATCGCCCAACTGATCAATTTTGCTCAACCACCTGACTACGTTACAGTCCTGGCTGTCAGGATCGAAAGGGTCAAGAATGTCACCGCCTGTCCTTGCCCTTGACCCCATACAGCCCAAACTGCAAGCGGAGTCCGCCCTTTCACTACAAGCATGCTCTACTACCGCCTGAGGAACGCGCTCACCTGATTTATTTTCGCCCTTCTTGTTGCCCTTGGTACCGCCAGTACCAACGGCCGCCCTTTGTTTCGTCGCCTTTTGCTTCGCCGCCCTTGCCATTTCGGCCGCCACAATCTGCTGGATACTAGTTGCCAAACCGCCTTTCAACAGCTTAAGTACCATGGAGACTGTTTCATCTTCCATCGCCGATTCGCCTTCGCCGTGGTCACCGTCGCTTAATTCCAACTCGTAATCGAGCTCTAACTCGTCACCTCTGCCTTCCTCCATAGGAAATCACTTGAAAAACGCCTTTTACACACCAATGCCAATAAACACAGTTAAAATACGCCACAATTTTTACAATAATCACTAATTAATTAGCACACACTTGTTTACTATTATTGTGAATATCTGAAATATCGCCAAATGTCAATCCACTGTCAAGGATAGCAACAAACGCCCGCCTTTTGTAATGAGTTTTTGTGATATCGCCACTCACAAAAAAGAAGAAGTTGCCACTGCGATTTAACTCGCCGAAATCGCGTATTTCACCGTTCTCCACAACAAATAACACAATACGTCGGTTATCCCGACTTCTGATCTGTAAACGATTAGTTTTTAGTAACACGTTTTATTTCGCCAATATTATACAGCCACTCATATTTCCGCCTTACACCTTAAAACTTCGCCAGTATAGTCATCATAATTACATAACGCCATGAGTCGACTCTGCTATTCATACAATAACTATCTCTACGCCTTATTTCTAATCTATCTATATACTCCGTATTATATAACACCATGACTAGATTCGCCTTCCAGGGTTGTCACGTCCTCGCCTATATGAACGTCGCACGTCGCCTCTCCAAAATTTGCTTGTTACAATATAATAGTTTTCAAATAAACTATACCTAATTTCTTTATTTCAAAATTCCACCAGTACTAACCCAGTATCTCCGATAATAATTAGACATTTATCATAGTAAAAAGCGCACTCACTTGCACTTAATTTTTTCTAAACAAAATTAATCCCAACTAACCCAAACTAACTAAAACTTATGAAAATTGTTCAATAGCAGTAAGAATCATTTAATGCAATAATTACAAAACTTATAATAATAGCAAGCGGCCCTTTGCCTCTTTATTTGTACCTCCAATTCCACAAAATATAATCCTGATACCCTGGGATCCAACAAAATATAATGCTGATAGTAGCAAGTGCAAACGTGCTTCGTTTTTACAAAACTAAACCAACCAGATCTAATTTAAACAAACCGAACAAAGGATTAACGAAAAATAACCCAATTTAACTAAAAATTTAATGTTTTAAAATAGCAACCCAAACTAACCAAAACTGGCTCAAACTAATTCGAGCACGAAAAGTTCTTCAAGAATTGTATTACATAAACTAAAACTGGGTCAAATAAATCAAAATTTATTCCAGATTATTTGCATAAAATCTCAAAAATTTGCGGTTTGCATATAATCATAAAAATTTGCGGTTTGCATAAATCATAAAAATTTGTGGTTTGCACAGCTTTCCGTTCGAGCAATTCACCTTCCGAACAATCGAAGAATTTCCCATTTCCGACAATTTTTCGTTCAAAGAATATCCTTTCGTTAAAATTTTTAAAGATTTTTTTGTTTTTTGAATAATAAACCGGACAGTTCTCAATATTTTATTTCTATTATTTTATATGGCTAAGGATATGATTATTTTTCCTTCGATAAAAATGTCGTTTCGATGTTTGTGTGTTGTCGGATTTGATGGCATGTATTGTTGGCTATAAGATAGTTAAATAGTTTTAGGTGTTCTTGAAATAACAAAAGCTCATTTTGTCAAATTTGACAAATGTGCCGTTTTCAGCGTCTCTTCTAAGCATGCTTAACAACATATCACTAAAAATTGATTGAAAGTGCGGCTATGCAATCATCTTCGTAAAATAAAATACGAGCACTTTAATTAATTTTACGACTTTCAGTTAATGTTCCCTTTGCTATAACCCTGAGACCCAACGCATTCTGCGGCAAATAAAATGCAAGTTAGCAGATATTTTAAATTTGAACTTCTCTGGTTTTTATGGGTATCGTCAATGCTTTTCAATTCTTGTTAGGTAATGTCCGAGAAGTTTCATCGTCTGCACCAGAACTAATTACAAATGTGTGTATATAGCGTCAAAAATATGTATATTATATAGAACAAAATTTAAAGCTTGCCGTTGGTAAACATTTTCGGTTTGAACATTTTTCCGCTCAAACAATTCCTGTTTTGAACAATGTTCCGTCCAACAGATTTTTCGTGCGAAGAATTTTCTTTCGATAAAATTTCTTTAAAAAGTTTTTTTTAAAAAAACAATTCAGACGCGGTCAGACTCCAAACAAAATCCGGTCAAAATATCGAAAGTACAAATGATCGAATGAACGGATGATCGAATGGACATATTATCGAATGGACAAATGATCGAATGGTCAAATAATCGAATGGTTAATAATTCCCTTGCGACACAATCTATTCTGCGGCTAATGAAAAGCAAGTTAACAGATATTCTAAATTTGAAGTTTTTTGCTTTGTATGGGTGTTCAAAATTTTTCAATTCTTGTCGGGTAATACATAAAATATATCAGGCAATTTTCTATTAAATATGATAACTAGAATTATTTATTATCTTGGACTGCTGCGAATCAAGGAAAATATTTATATTTGCTCCACATACAAACACAAAAGATAATATCGAAGCCGTTTCTCTATCCAGAAATAAGATTAAAAATACCGAATTTGAATTAAATAACAATAACTTTTCTCAAATTATAGATAAGTATGGTAGATATTGGTCTTTTTGCTTCCAAGATCAATGCAAACTGTAAGAAATATGTTTCATGGGGCTCAGATCAGACAGCATAATGTATTGTCGCTTTCACGTTAGATTGGCAAGAAATGTGTTTCTATGCTTTTCCACCATTTTCACTACTTGACGTAGTATTACAGAAAATTAAAGCATACAAAGCTACCGTACTTTGATAGCGCCAAGTCGACCAATACAGTCATGGTACACGGTGTTTATTAACCTTTTAATAGATGAACCAACAATATTCTCGCCAGCAAAAAAACTGAAAAATTTTGTCTCCTTACAAGGAGGACCATCCCTTTCACAAAACACTTTCCCTGGTGGTAGGCAAGCTATCTAGGAATCATTGAGACAAAAAATGGGCCACAAAAGAGACGTCCGGTCGTGCAAGCACCTATCTCGGAAAGCACTCTAAAACAATACACCATGGTGGAGATTTTCGTTAAGAAATAAGTACGATCCATTGGATTTACTTTTATTAATTATTCTTGAAATATGTAATGCAGGGCTTTCATACGCCAGTTTTAATTCTTATACGTCAGCATGTATCATTGAATTTTAGGATCAATAAAGAAAATGAAAATATCTTTAATCGATTTTTTCAGGGGTATTTACAATAAGAAATCAGCAATACCTAGATATTCTATAACGTGGGATCCTACTCCTGTATTAGATTTTTGAAGTAAATTTTTTCCTTTGGCTTCCTTAGCTCTTAATGATTTAGGTCAGAAACAAGTTACATTGTTTCTCCTTGCCTCAGGCCAAAGAGTTCAGACAATTTCAAAGATATCTATAGATAAGATATACCGCAATGATTAGAGGATTGAAACAAAATTTTCTGAAAGTTTAAAACATCTGGGGTTGGGAGAACGACCATATTTAGTTTTTCCTTTCTTCCTAGAAAAACCTAAATTATGTGTGGCCTCGACAATAGTATATTGAATAAAGATAACGGAATCATACCACTTAAATAATACATCAATATTAACTCATATGCAACCCCACCATGCGGTTTCTAGACAGACTATTAGTCGATGGGTCAAGGGCAAGAATCCTAAACAGAGTTTACGATTATTGGATCAAGGAGGTCTTAACCAAGAGTTGCATGGATACTAGCATCTTTAAGAATCATGGTATACGTCCCGTAGCAATTTTGGCCGCCTTTAAGTCGGATTTGGATATTGATTTAATTCAACAGAAAAGTCCACTGTTTTTAACAATTTCTATAATCTACGGTTAACCAGTAACCAAAACAGTTTTGCTAAATGCATAATAGGTAATATAAATATTAATCGATAAGGAAAGGTTATAAAAACCGTTTGTAACGTTTCTATATGACTAACTATATTAAGTAGCAATTTGTTTATGTTCTTATATGTTGGAGTATACGTCTATATGTGTACGTAGTTTCCTTTGGTTATTAATATACTTTAATTCTGCACTTAAATCGTACTGTATTTTGCTTCAAACATCTACCAATTCTATCATAGAAGGACAGAGATGCGAAGAATAATTATAAGATTGATTCACTTACCTGATAGGGAAGATCAATCTTAATTATTCGAGCATCGTAGTCCTTCTATGATAGGACCCACCACACCCTTATACGTAATCCCAAACCAGTGCGATTTGTTCCGACACAAATGGAATAAATGGATATGGCTTGGTCCGGGACGAGCCGGGTGTTTGTTTATTTAACACACCCTTTAAACTCTGTACGGTGATAGGACATAAAATGAGACGTACCAATTTTATCGTAGAAGGACTACGATGCTCGAATAATTAAGATTGATTTCCTTACCAGGTAAGTTAACCAATCTTATAATTCTTGTTGGGTAATACATAAAATATATTATGCTTACAAGCAATTATTCATACTTCGTTTTCTGTGTCATATTTCGTTATCTAATTCAGAGTGTATTTATCGTCTCATTTCAGTTAAACTGAATTATAGCATAAGATAAAGTGTAAACGATTAGTTTTGGTAACACGTTTTATTTCGCCAATACACCTTCGCCAGTACAGTTATCATAATTACATAACGCCATGAGTCGACTCTGCTATCGTACAATAACTATATCTACGCCTTATTTCTAATTTATCTATATACTCCGTGTTATATAACACCATACTGCGCCATTCGTTTTCCAGGGTTGTCACGTCCTCGCCCATTTGAACGTCGCACGCCGCCTCGCCAAAATTTGCTTGTTACATTCGGCCATCCTGCAACAATTAATGCCCTCATTAATTTAACTCGCCAGTAAATCAACCAGATCTTATCGATCTATGCATTCGCCATAACACCAAATCGCCTACCCTAAAGGTTACGCCTGTGGTTGCAACCTTACGCATTTTATCGAATATCACCTTTATATTACGCCTTTGTCAGATCTTCACTCGCCTTTAAGTCGCCATAGCTCTCGCCTTTCGCCAACAGAGCATTCGCCATTTGCACCTCGCCAGTTAAACTCACTTGCATGCGCCTTTCAACCTGACCATTCGCCCTTTGCACCTTGCCAGTCACTCACTTGCATGCACCTTTCAACCTAATATTTCGCCCTCGGTGTTTTACACCTCGCCTGGCCAAACAGTCAGCTAGCGCGTTGCTCGTAAACGCCAGACTGCGCCAGCAGTTGGAAATAGTACGCCTTGGGTACCCAAAATTCGCCAAACGCCTCTCTCAATTTGAGAATCGCCTCAGAAGACCGCAAAGTCTTCGTCGCCTTCGCCTGCGCATGATCCTGGACTTCCTTGCCCCTCCAATTCCACAATATCGGTTGATGGACGCCGATATCTGTCAAAAGAGAACAGAAAGCCAGTATACAAGTCGCCATGGGAAGAGCAACCAAACGCCCTCGAATTCGCCTGTAGATCGAGAGGTAGACTGTCAATCAGACACGAAAGCGCCTTTGTGCCTGAAAGCCCACACCTTTCGATCAACGCCATTTTATCATGATAATAATGGGTCATGGTTTCGCCATCCAATTTAACCCTCGCTATCATCTCCTTGAGCAGCTGAGCAAAGTCATGCACTCTAGGAAACGCCTTCCTTAGAGCCGCCTTTCAGTCTTCCCATGAGAGGTCATATTCATCGAGCCGATTAAACCAGCCCCTTGCTGCGCCTTGCAATTTCGCCTGCATAAAATACGCTCTCTCATAGTTCGACCATTCATGAATATCGCCCAACTGATCAATTTTGCTCAACCACCTGACCACGTTACAGTCCTGACTGTCAAGATCGAAAGGGTCAAGAATGTCGCCGCCTGCCCTTGCCCTTGACCCCATACAGCCCAAACTGCAAGCGGAGTCCGCCTTATCGCTACAAGCATGCTCTACTACCGCCTGTGGAGCGCTCTCACCTGATGTATCGCCTTTTCTGATGCCTTTGATACCGCCAGTATCAACGGTCGCCCTTTGTTTCGTCGCCTTTACCATTTCGGCCGCCTTTTGCTTCGCCGCCCTTGCCATTTCGGCCGCCACAATCTGCTGGATACTAGTTGCCAAACCGCCTTTCAAAAGCTTATGTACCATGGAGACTGTTTCGTCTTCCATCGCCGAATCGCCTTCGCCGTGGTCACCGTCGCTTAATTCCAACTCGTAATCGAGCTCTAACTCGTCACTTCTACCTTCCTCCATAGGAAATCACTTGAAAAACGCCTTTTAAACACCAATGCCAATAAACACAGTTAAAATACGCCACAATTTTTACAATAATCACTAATTAATTAGCACACACTTGTTTATTATTATCGTAAATATCTGAAAAATCGCCAAATGTCAATCCACTGTCAAGGATAGTAACAAACGCCCGCCTTTTGTTATGAGTTTTTCTGATATCGCCACTCAAAAAGAGAAGAAGTTGCCACTGCGATTTAACTCGTCGAAATCGCGTATTTCACCGTTCTCCACGACAAATAACACAATACGTAGGTTATCCCGACTTCTGATCTGTAAACGATTAGTTTTGGTAACACGTTTTATTTCGCCAATACACCTTCGCCAGTACAGTTATTATAATTACATAACGCCATGAGTCGACTCTGCTATCGTACAATAACTATATTTACGCCTTATTTCTAATCTATCTATATACTCCGTGTTATATAACACCATACTGCGCCATTCGTTTTCCAGGGTTGTCACGTCCTCGCCCATTTGAACGTCGCACGCCGCCTCGCCAAAATTTGCTTGTTACAAAAGCTTTTTAATTGGTCTATCAACAAATTTAATTTGGGCACCATGCCTAAAATATCCGAAGCATTCAATAAATTCGTATTGTTAAATATCGGAATGTGTACTGTTTTTAATAATGCATCACTTTGAAATGATCTGAAATATTTATATGTGGTTGGACTCAACTGTGCAACATTTTTTTCACGAAGAGCTTCACACAGTTTTGGTACACGATGAATATTTTTTAGAAGATTTACAAATGTATTCCAACTTGAGGAAAATTGGATAAAACTGAATATGACAATGTCGCATTTACCAGTCAAAAGAATAAGCAAAAACTGGAAGGCTAAAATAGTGTGCTGCCAATAAATTGAGATCGGAAAGATATACTATACTATTTCTTTATTTTTCTTAATTTCCCTCATTTTGTTTTACCAGAATAATAAGAAAATCTGCCACTCAAATATAAATACACGAATTTGCAATTACCAAGTAGAACATAAACTCGGTTTTTTAGTTCAAACAACTGGTATGATTTTTCCAATGTTTTTATTAACATAGTTCCCTAAAAGAATAATTATATAATTTTTCTGTATTGAGTCTGAAGTACACGAATGCTTTTAGAAATAAATATTTTTCCAGTATCGATTCTGAAGTGTACGAATTCTTTTAGAAATTATTAAGTCTTCCTTGGTTGCGAAGTTTCACTCATATACCGCGATGATCACCACTTTATCATTCTTTTCCAAAAGATGATCCTCTTCATTTACGGAATCTCTATTGCTCTTGGGACAAGTCAGTACCACCATGTCCCATTATGTTAGCAACCGTGATTTCACAGGTTTTCTTTTCCTGAGAATTCTCTTCGTGGAACGGGATGCAGCTACTCAGTTTTCTGCGACTTTTTTCATTTAATATTTTGCCGAGTTCATGCATCCCATTTTAATCCAGCGTTAAGGAGGTGTGCGATTGTTTTTACTGGTAATTTCTTGGGAAAATCGTCGTTATGAAGCATGCAGCTTCAAAAAAGGATTCAGTAAAAGTATTGATAGGAATTTTAAAGACAGAGTTTTAAATTAATGCAAAAGATTTAATATAGAGGTTAAAAACCTAGAGATATAAATTCTGAAATTTTAAAAGTTCATAGGAAAACGTTTATAAACCCCACGTTGTTGGATATCAAAATTCCTTTTCAAATAGTTTCAGATTATACCGTACCCTATTTAGGTATTGAGCGATGACATCTGAAAACTATATAAATATGTCTTTGATAATAGGGGGTCTTTAACGCAAACCTATCATTGTAAGCTATATTTCTTCTTATTTTAATGGCATACACAATGTTAAAATTTTAAAAATATAATAAATAATCATAATTTAAATTTGATCTTAGTTACTAATTAAGTCGCTTTTAGATGTTTAGAAAGTATTTTAGTTACTTCCATGATCGATTCATAAATTTGCAGTTGCTTAGTTTCTCAGCCATATCATTCATTCCTTTTCCTAGGGGCGTATTTTTCCGCTTCTTCCTATGAGTCATGCATTCTACTAATAGATATACCCTCTAGTATAAGTCATTTAACATGCAATAAACTTGCCTATAAAACACGACGTTTACTACTATACGTAAAACAAATTTATTATGATCACTTTATTAGCATTTATATCATTGTTAACCAATCCACATGGTTGCTGATCAAAGCTCTTGACCCTTTCGGCAATACCATTTGTCACCTCTTGGCATTAGGATTCGACCAGACCTTCCTATAAAACCTTTTATTCACTTAAAATCTTACTTCGTACAAATGGGTGGATGTGGGATCATGCACGATATGTCATGACTTGGTTTACACCATCAGTTGATAACTCATGAACTTGAAGCATATCAGATGCCATGAACTAGTTTTTAAAAAGTTTGTTACAAAGAAGCGTTAATTAATGCAAGTGTTAACATTCAATCTAAATATCCAGGATTGCCAACGTTCTATCTTAAATTGATTTTGATCCTAAACGTGATGTTAATTTCTGAGAAATTCATTATAGGTTGGTATTATTTCCAAAGCTTATTTTACACGAATTGATGTGATTGGCGAATTTATTGGTCAATAAGTTACACAAGTAATTTAACGATGAAAAAATGTTTTACGGGCGATGTTCCGAAAATAAATTGCCATCAATTTTAGAAATACCAACCGCAATTTCCAACTTTTCTTCGGTTTAACGTTTTGATTTGTTTTGTCTAGCCATTTCTCTTTTTCGTGGTCCTAAAGAAACCAGGAAGAAAAATAACTAACATTATACATGTCCAAGTTTGGTTAACAAGTGTAATAGATTTTTGTTATTGCTTTCTCACCAAATGATAAATATGAGTGCATTACGAAAAATCTCATTTTGTAGCTACCAATTTTAAATAAGATCTACATGAGGCACAGAAACGGAATTAAGTATTTTCGAACTAACATAAAATAAAAATAAAGTGTAAAACTTTGAAGTAGTAAAAATATAAGGAATAAAATTGCAACAATATTCTGATATAATTTTTCATATGACATGCTTATTTCTATCATGAAAACTGTGTTTATTGTTTTTCTGCTTGTGTTTTCATCTTCTTTATTTTTACTGTTTCCAAAACGTATGTTTGAAAATTTCAAATATGGTTGTTTTTGCGGAGTCATATTCTGCAGAATTCTTACCTCCCTGCAGATATCACCAAATGTAAAGAATTTTTATTAATTTATTATTTAAAACATTTTCTATTTGTCAATAAGATCTGGGTGCACCCTGTACCTAGTTCTCATCAATTACCAGAATCGACACACTCCAGGTCTGGATAATGCTGGACAAATAAAGCAACAGTATTTTTTTGCACATAACAATAATATAATAGTAATAATAGTAATATTAATAATAATAACAATAATTAGGGCTCAAAAAATGAGAAATGATTTACTAATAATTTACAGAAGAAAAGGTCACTGATAATATTAGACACTTACAAAACTGCAAACGACTTGCACAATTACTGGGTAAATAATAAGCAACAGTATTTTTTTGCACATAACAATAATATAATAGTAATATTAATAATAATAACAATAATTAGGGCTCACAAAATGAGAAATGATTTACTAATAATTTACACAAGAAAATGTCACTGATAATATTAGACACTTACAAAACTGCAAACGACTTGCACAATTCCTGGGTAAATAATCTTTGAATTACAGACGGAAAACTAACTACTAATCTCATTACATTCTTGACGTACAGTTTAGCTTAACTACCGCCTAAAGTCAACAATAATGAGGCTGATGCATATATTCTGAGCTTGACCGGATGATCAGAGCCCGGCAGAACGGGACAATGTGAGTTTGTTCCATCTCTAATAAAAAAGTTGTTTTGATCACTGATCGATATTAAATACTTCAAGTATATGGAAAAAAGGAAAAATATCCTTTTGTAAACTAGATATAATATTTACTATTGTTTTATAGTCTCATTCATAGTTAGAGTTTCTAAACTCTAACAAAATAGTCTCTTTCCTATAAAACCCTTACGAAAGCACAGCCTATAATCAAATTTCTCTCGAGAGTGTTCTATACATTTCACCTTATTTATTGTGCGATTTTCTAGTTTATAAGGTTATATTCCATTATGTTACTTTTAATAAGGCTCTATGCGTCTTCGAATAATTATAAGTTAGACTTCTCTAGATGTAAACCCGCTCATTCAACCTACTACTTATCCAGTAAGTAATACTACCAATCATTTTTGTATGCCCGTCCTTTGCTAGCGCATTTGATAACGTATATTTGCTTTCTTTGTCACGATTCGACGTGCAGTGGGTTGCTCCTATCATTTTTCTGCATGCAACTCATAATAAAGCCATTGGCGGATCGTCTGAAGTAAATTTAAATAACCAAGATATGACTTCCCCTTTTATTATTATTATGTTTTAAATTACGCATTGCTGCCAATTTTTACAAAATACGAATATTTGACATGGTTAGAGAATCATGTACTTATTCTTGTTTCATTTCTGAAATAAGTTGCTCCGGTTTAGGAAATACAGTGAACAAATAGTATTCATAGTGATGGATTAGCAATCATTTCGATAACGGTATTCATGGGAAGGCGAGGACCGATAGAATCGCCTTCAACTCCCCCAGATTTTATACCTTTTGACGACTCTTGTCTATGGGGGTAATTGCACTGAGCTTTTTATGCTAAGTGTTATCAGTATTATCAGAGAAATCATGAAATAATGTGTTCCAATGATAAATATGCTAATAAAATTGCTTATTATGACAATAATTTAAATGATTTTATTTTAACAAATATTCGATGATAATAAAATTTGTATTTTCTAATGTCCAACATTTATGTGCAGTTCTACTAGATGTTCCATGCAAAACGTATGAAAAAAAAGAGGACGTTGGCATTTAAGAAAAATAATTTTGATGACGTCATCACTCTCCAACAAATGGCTCAAGAGTGAACTTTGAAGGCAAAATTATATTATATTATATATTTATGTTTGTCAAACAAATGTGACATGTTTTAGGATTTTTGTATAAACAGTTATTTTAGCAAATTTGTACAATATTGTTCATTATTGAAGCAAAATGACACTATTTTTTATTAGTTCGATTTAAGGCATTACCATAAAAATAAAATTGCTCATAACTAGCAAAAATCACTAAGACGAATGTCTGGACTACTAAGTTTTGTTTTGGTCGTGGACCTCAAAAATAGGATCGGGAAAAAAACTGCTCTAAATTCCAGCTTATTTTAGTCTTGCTAAGCCCCATTCAGTTTATAGCAAATTATATATCTTCTAGTTAGTTTGCACGAATAATTTTAATTCCTTCCTCCTTTCTTCACTAAGCTTTTCAGTAGATTATTTTATTGTTTTTAATTAATACGTGTTCATTGAATTTGTACTATACCCTGCAGGTTGATTGCATCAAACAACAACTGTTTTATGATATACTTCCATATACATAAAAGTGAGTTTTGCCCAAGAAATTTGTCTTTAAGGGAGATGGTAAAAGTTTTATATCCTCCACTTGTAAGAAAATTTATATCAAATATTGTGATTTACAATTTAGTGCATATTGATTAAGCAGTAATCGTCCGCAGTTCTATTCTGTGAAATGTCAGATTTAAATACTAGTGGGCCTTGTGGCACCAACGAATCGGGGTTCTATAGCCTATACCTATGCAGCTTTTTTCTCTTTCTGTTATAAAAAAATTAAAATCATCAATCATACGAGTATAATATAATAATATTGCAAATTATTAGATTATTTAAATGAAAAAAAAAACAGGTGAACTGAATTGTAAAGTCACTTTATACAATATGAAAAACTAATAAAAAAAAATTCATCAAGCACGCCATTTCGTGCTTCAGAATTGAAAATCTCGTTAATAATAGAATCAGTATTTCTTTTTTAAATACCTTTTCTTCAATTGACAATAATGCAAAAGAAATTAAATTATTGTTACCCAACGAGTTTCTTAGGTAAATATTATCAAAAAAGTATTATAATAAAAGGGCGATTCTAAAATTTCGTTAATATACAGGGTTTTTCGTCAAAAAAAATAACTTGCTAGGGCTATTTGATGCAAGCAGCAACGTCGCAATGCTGACAGAGCAGGTAAAGAATATAAAATGGCCAAATTTTCAGAAAAAGTTTGTGCTCCGTTTTCCATAAACGTTTAACCTACCATCGACCGTGAATCATCCTGTATACCTGCATATACTTGGTATACTTATCTTACCTTAAATATTAATTTCAAATTTCAAGGAAAAAATTCAATTGTTCTTCAAATACAGGAAAAAAATCTTAAATCTTAAACTAGCACTTTTACTACGAAACTATATAATGCAATAAATCGAAACAAAGTAAAACTTCTCATAATTAAATATTTACTTTTAAAAGAAATTTAAAAAATAATAATCTTGACCGGTTGCTTGTTGCTTATGCTCGTTGAACTATACTAAACAAGTTAGGGATGCGTGCGATGTAACCATGTTTTGAAAACATCGTTTTTTGTATTTCGATTTTCGATGTTTATATCGATGGTTTTTTGATCGATATACATCGGCTTATTCAGACGTATGAATAAAGCGTAGCAAATGCTTTTGCTCTACCACCGTCTCTTTTTGCTGCATTAAAGCTGAATATGTTTATCTCAAAAAACTTAAGCAAAAGCATTTGCTTCTCTTTTATTCATATGAGCCAATGTCTGAAAAGCTACTAGAAATATGCTGCCAATGGTAAATACCTATCGAAAAAATTACAGCTGTTGTAATACACAGTGGCGCTAATATCGTAAAAGCAGTGGATTAATCTTTTGGAAGAAATTACGTATGCCATGTTGGGCTCACATATTGAATTTAGTATCCGAAATATCAATCAGCTCTGTAACAAATGTGTTAGCCATTATCAGTACAGTAAAGTGCATCGTCACTTGGTTTAAGCAGATTATAGTAACAGTGATGAATTAAGAAAAGTAGCATCAAAAAACTAATCCAAGAACTCCAGCGAAATCCAGTTGCCTAGAAATTCTACAAATAGATGAAGTTTTAAAACTCTTACCTACGTAGCTTATAAGCAGCCACTAGAGAGTCATGCTGTGAAAAATACGTAACGGTAAGCACAATTATTCCGATGATTTATTGTCTTTAAAATGAAATTCAAACCATAGATTGCAATCTAGAAATGGACTTTAACTTGAAAGGGTTGTTACAGACTGAATTACAAAAACGATTTGGTCACATGTAGGAAGTACTGTCCTTAGCAATAGCTACTTTACGTGATCCAAGATTTATGCGAATTCATTTTCAACATCCATCCTGTCCTCGAGCCGTATCATATTTAAAAACAATGCTGCAAGCACCGGAAGAAGAAACGGAAAAAGAAGCAGAAGAAAACCTAGAAGGTAAATGAAGGTAGATGGTGAGGTGTACCTATTGGACTAACACCAGGGAAGTACCTACTGCTTATTGGAATTACTAATATTTATAATAACGCTTATATCATAGTTTTATTTTTTCAGAGCATTTGAAGCCATCATCATGAAGTGGTTAAAAGAAATTTGGAAATTTACCGCCAGGGTTGAGTTAACCCAGTACCTTCAGAGTCCCCTAGCAAAGCTTCAAATCCGTTGAAATTTTGTGAGCACATGAAGAATGTCCTCGACTATCGATTATAACATCAAAATACTTGAGAGTTGTAACAACTTCAGCCCCATAGGAAAGACTGTTTTCAAATGCAGGGTAACTTTTAACTTAACACCATAGATTTTTAGAGAAAAATTTGTCAAAACTGCTATTTTTGCGTAATTGTGATTCAAGCATATTTTTAAAGATTTAAAGTTTCCTTTGTTTGTTTTAATATTTAGTGTTTTTACTGTTTTTCAATAACATTTGGATTTCAATAGATACCTACTTTTATTGTGAACGTTTAAACTTATACTTTTTTTAGCTTTTTACTATTTTCTATTATTCTGATTTCAAATATAAAATGTAGGTGTAGGTTTCATACATACCTGTGTTTTACTGTATTAGAGTATATTATAATAATTTAACTTTACGAGTGAAAATAAATATAAGAAAATGGTTTTTTAACGGACGTTTTTTATTAACGGTGACAGAGTCATGCAGCAACGCCAAATAAAATACTGCGAGAGTGGGGAATCAATTATCATTTAGCACCAAATTATTGTTATGTAACAGCATCGCCGCTCCTCATCTTGGAATTTTGCTCAATCATTTTATATATTATAATCTCTCTGCCTTCAAAATTGACCAAATCCAAATTTTCCACAAACGCGCTATGAGAGCTGTATTGAAATGTAATAGATACACCCCTATTGCGAACATGTTCAAAGTTTTGAATATGTTGAATGTGAAGCAAAAGATTGCATTTAGTGTTCACGTATTTGTGTTTAAATTAAAACATAAGGTATTACCATTCATTATCCCAATTATTCAATGATGTGCATGGTTTTAACATCGGAAGTTCTTCAGATTTCATATTGATCCAGGAATGTAATTCTAGTCAATATAGCAATATTTAGGCTTACATGATTTTAATATGTTATCATATAGCATTAGAAATTGTGACGTTTTGCATGATTTTATTGATTTTAAGGTATTATTGAGAAAACATAAAATATTTTCTTAAGTGGATGGTATACTTTTTAGCTTCTTAACTTGTAAACTTTTTGACTTTTTTCCTATTTTACAACATTTTTCTGTTTTACTTTATTTGTATTTCCTAGTTTTACGCTTTATAATATTTGTAATATATTTTTTTTCAACTAGCAATTATGCTAATAAATAAATATTATTATTACAAACAAAAACATTGATATTTATAAATATCATGATACCGAGTTTTTTAGAATATCGATTAACTATATTCGATGATTTCGATGTACCATTTGATGTTAACATCGATGTTTTTCAAAATTTGCGCAGCCCTAAAATAAGTGTTTAGCTATACTTCTCTATTTTAGAAATCATCTACTACATTTTTCAATTATTACTTTATATCGGGAAATATTAATCAATGTATAATTCTTAAAATGAAAAGCGGTCTTTTTGGTGGTATCACAAACATTGCGGTTGAACTCACCACGCCACGCCCTCTTTTCAACGTCAAAATTTTAGTTCTTATATTGTTAGCGCTATAAATATAATATAGCCTCATATTATTATAGATTAAAAAAATAATAATAATACATTATTTAACATTTGACTTAGCAAAATATCCGTTGTTATCGGTTATCTAGTTGTTTCTTGATACGGTGTAGGGCCCCCGCAGCACCCAGAGCCCTAGGGCAATTGCCCTTTTTGCCCTATTATAAATCAGGCACTGTTTGTGATACTGTAAATAATCAGTATTGAAATCGACGTATCCTTATCGAAAGGTAACCTTTTCCAATTGCATTAAAAAATGTAGAACTAATTATCTAATATCCATTTCCCCTTTGAAGCTCGTTCAGTTTTTCACTTTCTGATTTATGCAAATTACCGTCTTAATATGCCGCCATGCATGGTGTAAATTTCGTCCAATATGAAACTTGAAGAAGAAGAAACTCGGTTTTCGCGAATTTTAAATTTTGTAAAGTTTTGACGTTGAAATCTTGCCATTCGACTCATTAAATTACACCAAAGTTGAACGGGGAAAATTCGCAGCTCCATTAAATATACAAGTGAGGGTTTAGCCAACCATGTTAACATCATCAGGAGTTGATTATAACTGTTTTAATATATCTGATGATGCTAAAATGGCTAGCGAAACGTGCGCCCAATGCAAATATTATATTTCGGTATTGTGTATAAAACTCTGTTTTGGTCTATTGAATATATACTAAAATATAATCGTATATAAAAGACTACGCCACTGTCTCTCAGGTAAAGTGTGCAACTCCACACAAACCCGAAGGTAACGCTATACCACAGCGGCTTACAAAATGGTCAAGAGATTTCAGTTCACCAAAGCCGTTTCTTGGTCGTGCAGCTGCCTTTGGTTGGCTTCCGCGTTTAATCTTCAACATTGAAGATCGAGATTTTCGCTTTGACTGACGTTTTTATCATTGCGATCCGGTCTATAATTTTCTGGTGAACGGCTTTCGATAGACCCTGTTATTATCGTGACAACTGCTCCACTGACAAATTAATTAGTTCAGGACTTTGAAAAGTAACCGTGATTTAAGTTCAGTTATTCTTCCTCCATTTATACAAAGGTATCGTTTTACGTCGATTATAAATTAAGAAACGTGTACAAAACATTTGCAAGAGATCAACCATTTCATAGATCATGATATATCAATGAACTTTAAATAATTTTTGTTAAAATCTTCCTCCAAAATGAAGAAATTCATTTGCGGAGGCAGTTTTAGATCGAAAGTTGTCGAAAAGAATGCGGAATATAAAATCGTAAAGTTGAGTGATAATACCGAGATCAAACTTTTGAGGTCTTCAAGCCTAAGCAAAGCTGAAAAATCGACTTTCAGGAAGATTTTTGTGTTGCCGCCAAAAGTGCCAGATAACACAGTGGCAAAACGGATATCATTGGAGCCTTCAAAAGAGGTAAACTTGAAATTTAGGTCAATATATATTGGCAAACTATCATTTATCTTTTTTAAATAATATGACTAATTTATTTATCATAATAGGTTGGGGTTGGGGCTCTATTTTATTGTAAAAGTTTAAATACAGGAACAAATAAGATAAATTTTTTGAAGGAGATTCATCCGCTGTCCTCATTTCGTTACATACATTTTAATTTACGTTATTTTTAGGTCTGCCTAATTAAAGTTTTTAGATGGTTGTATAAATCGTTAGCTTGAATTTTTTTTTAATTTGGCTTGGAAGGAGTCGGTATATTTGTTATGTGCTTTACATTTTGGTATCACGTTGCTAGGGAATTAAATTATTCAATCATCAGATTAAATTATTTGATTATCAGTTTAAAAGAATGATAATGAAAATATTTTTGTAAGCGAAATAGATGAAATAGCCGCAAAATAGATAACATACGAGATGTAACTTAAGCAGTAAAGAGTAAAGTAGTATTGTACCTATACATAACATGTGTTGAAAGTACTAGTTTTTGAACGAGGAGGCTCAGTTTAGCTGAGTGCGGAAATTCATCCAAGTTGAAGACGTACTTTCACCTGAGGCACCGAATATAAATTATACCTGAGGTAATGTTCAAGGGTATCCAATAAAAGTGAACAGGATAAGGTTAAATATACTTGTAAGAGTTTTAGGTTAATTTTTAATTTCAATAATTTACTTTTAGAGTTGTTCATAAGCATATTTAAAGATTACCGTTCGTTTTTATTTTGCTGATCTAATTTTGCTGCTTGATCCTTTTTTTGCCGCCAAAATGTTGAATATTTTACTGATCCATTAAATATATTCGCTGATCTAATTTTGCCGGATGATTATTCTTATCACACCAAAATATAAAATATTTTGCTAATCAATTAAATACATGCCGTTTTGCCGTTTTTTTTTGGGCGCGCTCACATGGTTAGTTGGTATCGTATAACGGTTCTATAAATCGTTAGCTTGAATTGTTTTTTTTTGTAATTTGGTTATGATTTTCGAACAAGTATATTTGTTACGTGCTTTATATTTTGGTAACACGTTGCTAGGAATTAAATTATTCTATTCTATCTGTCAGATTAAATTATTGGATCGGTTTAATCGAATGGCAATCAGAATATTTTTGTAAGAGAAATAGATCAACAAGCAGCAAAATAGACCGAGATCACAGCATATAACATGTGCCGAGATAAAATTTAAGCAGTGAATTACTTAGTATATTACATAACAAGTGTTGAAAGTACTGGTTTTTGAACGAGGATGTTTTTAAATCAAGGCGTCAGCCTAGTGTGAAACTTATTCGAGGTTGAAGACGTACTTTCACCTGAGGCAATGTTCAAGGATATAAATAAAAGTGAACAGGCCTTATCTTTTTATTTTTTAAAGATGGAAAAAATGTTAAATATAAAAGATTTGGATTAGTTTTGATTATTTACTTTTAGAGCTGTTCATAAGCATGTTTAAAGACGAGTTTAAAGATGACCGTTTGTCTTAATTTTGCTGATTTAAATTTTGTTGCTTGAATATTCTTTTTATCGGTGCTTGATTATTCTTTTCACACCAAAGACCAAAATATAGAATATTTTGTTAATCAATTAAATATATGCCGTTTTTTTTTGGACCAGCTCACATGGTTTGTTGGTATCGTAGCTGACATTCACTCACTCAAAATGCAGCTCCTAAGTATATATTTATTTATGGCGCTTCTTCAACCAGCATATTTGGGTTATTTGAATTTTTATTTTATTTTTGTAATATGGTTCTGATTTTGGAAGAAGTATATTTGTTATGTGCTTTATTATTATTTTGGTAACATGAACACGTTGCTAGGGAATTAAATTATTCGATCATCAGATAAAATTATTTGATCGTCAGTTTAATCCTCGGTTTAATCGAATATTTTTCAAAGCGAAGTACATGAACCAGCAGCAAAATAGATACAACAACAACCGAGATGAGCAGCAGTATATTACATAACCAGTGTTGAAAGTGCTAGTTTTTTTAACGATGATGTTTTTAAAACAAGGCGTGAGCCTAGTGCGAAAACTTTTTTATTTTTAAAGATGGAAAAAAAATTGACTTTAAAATATTTGGGTTAGTTTCGATACTTTACTTAAGCATATTAAAATATGACTGTTTGTTTTAAATTTGCTGCTTCTTTATTCTTTTTGCCGCTAAATTATTTAATATTTTGCTGATCCATTAAATGTATTTGCGGATGCAGATCTAATTTTGCCCCTCGATTATTTTTTCCGACCAAAATATAGAATATTTTGCTAATCAATTAAATCCATCTCTTTTTTTTTTGGGGCACGCTCACATGGTTAGGTGGTCTCATATCTGACATTCACTTGCTCGGAAAGCAGCTGCTAAATACATATTTATTTACTGTACAGGTTCAACCAGCATATTTGTGGTAATTACCCGTATTAAATATATCATATAAATACGAGTGTAAATATTAAAATAAATTAGATTAGGTCCTACATGGGGCATGTTTGCTGTATCATCTGCCTGAAAAATGTGACACAGTAGCATTTGTGAATATTTAGGTACACCCATCACACAAAAATTATTTAGACAATAATAAATAATATTCCTGTATCTAAGTGGGTATCAATTTAACAAAGACATAACCTTTGTGTCGCACAGCTAAAAAGACCGAATTGAAAAATAATAGGCCCATGTAAACTATTTTTTTTAATCGTTTTGCCTTAGATTTACTATATATTTTTTTTCCTGTCTATTTGTTATGCTCTGGATACGGCAAAGATATCTTATACCTATTGTAATTTCTTGAGCTTTATTTTTTGAACGAATTGCTTGTGAAGTATTCCTTAGTCAGGTTTTGTAACTATTATCCAAATAAATAGTACCATTTATAGTTCCAATATTTCAGTAGTAAATGATTTATTTGGGTAGATATGAACAATTTTAAGTTTTGTCCATTAGATGAACGGCTAAAAATGAATAACTTAGCAGACGTAGTGGAGTTTTGGGATGGAATTGTTTTCTTCTGTGGCCATATTTTGTCTGTACTTTGTTTAATAGGGTACTTTTCGTCTATTCATTTATCCATGAATTCATCTACAGTATCAACAGCAGTAACCAATTAAAAACCATGTCCTAACCTATAACAAAAATGAGAACTTATTGTAATAAAAGTTTACCCGGTCCACAGCGATGGTCTTAAATTTAGTAACTAGTAACTAGTGGAATCAATCTCCATGTCAAATGAATATACATTATATTGGTTACACATCCGAGGGCACGAGGGCTGCCCTTTATATTTATTCTAGGAAAGTTTAGATGGAAGACCTTTCTAGATATTAAACAGACTTGTTGTTTCACATACAAAGTCAATCGGAATAGAATAAAACTGGTACTCGAGTTATAGTCGGCAACTTCTTTATGAGGCATAAGCGTGCAACTCTAGAACTATTTTACGGAATTAATTATTTTTATTTTATTTGTACGAGACCAAATGGAACAGCATCAAAACTATTAAAGGCGGCATAGCGATGCAGCATTTAAATTAAAATTATAAAAATTATTCCCAATATTTTCATATATCTACCCGGAATTATTTTTTTTACAATCAGTATTATATAGAGTAATGATAAGAAAACACTTATCCCTTTATCATTTTTTCTCCCTGAGAATTTAATAAAAAGGCAAAATTCACGTCCGAATTTGGGGTTAAAATAATGGGATTAATGACTGGTAAAATACAATATTAACCATTCTTCTCTATGAGATGTTATACACATTTCATTCTTATATTAGTGTCGTTCACTTTATCAAAGACTGTCCTTATGTTTCCACGAAAGCACCGTCAATTGGGGATTGATCACATATTTCCTCAGTTGTTTTTTGACTGCAAATCATCTCGATCGGATTAAATACGCACTAATGGAGGTGAGGGGATCGGAAAATATCAGGACCATGTTCTTCGCATTCTTTGTCCATTATATATTCCTTTTTAAAGTTCTATTTTTTATACCTTCCAGTAACAGCTTTTTTGTAGCCCTTTGGGGAATTTCCATATTTTTACTTTTCATGAATTAAATAATGTCACCCCCTGTTGGGAATTTTGCAGTGTAGGCGTTAATAATAAGATACGTTGTTCATACCAATGATAGATTTTAGTTATAGATTTGACAGCAATTGTTCATCATACCACTTTTCGAACAGACTGGCGGTCATGCCTTCATCGTAATCAGTCCATGAGTGCTTTATATTTTTGTACATCAATATTCAATAAAAAACCTTTATTATTGCATGTGTGTAGTATAATAACTCGTTACCGCGAGAACAAAGTCCATTTAGTGTGCACTACTTATTTCTCGACTTATTTCACCCAATCATATTCAACAAGATTGTGTGTATTTGACCAAGTATTCGTAGCTGAATTTTATGTGGGTTTAGCAGACCAAATACGTGACTATTTTGTCTAAATGTTCGGATCGCCTGTGTAAATACTATACTACAAAGGGCAACTGACCTACAATACGGGGGCATTAATATAAATCCTAAAAGGTGTACCAAGATATATTTTTATTCTATACGGCCTTTTAATGACATGCGATTAAAAATGCCCAACAAGAATTTATTGTAACATCGGCGTTGAGGCTAGTATCCATATTTTTTGAAAACAATATTCTTTAATAGTTTGCGTTGGACCTTCTCATGTGATATCCATCCAGACATTGTACAGCCATACTCTATCCTGAGAAGCACAAATGCATCAAATAACTTAAATCTGGCTAAATGTCTAGAATTTCTGACCACAAAACTTATTACTCTCAGTGCATCCTGGATCCTCATCATTATACGCACAATGATTGATACATTCGTACCAAACATTTTTGCCAAATCACGTTAGTTATTCACCCTATCTAATTCACCTTGTAGTCAGGGAGTCAACACTTACTAACGTTCAAATTAAAACCGCTGAAATTGGACTGAGAGTTCTCACAGCCATTTAAGGAATCAACATTTAGAAAGGGTTTGTAGGCATCAGCAAAAAGTAAAGCTTTCAAGTGGACATTTGTAGAAATGCCTTAAGAGATTATAGAGATGATAATTGTATCGCCCAGATAGAGACCCTACGCAGTATTTTCTCTTTCTGGGAACCAATGAATGTATCTGATAAGCAAATATAAGTATACATTTCTGTTATATTTAATACTTTCGGTCAATTCAAAAATAATTCTTGAAAATACAATTCGGTGCGGACACAGTTTATTAGAAACTTTGGATTCTGGTGCGGACCTGTTTAGACCTTATGCTTGTTTTATAACCTGTTGGCAGCTATCTATAGGTTTTTACGTAATTCTCTTATATCTATAAATGTACTTTATAGCATCCACAATTCCATTCATAGCTATCAAACAAACAAAGAATCTTTGCGGTATTCCCGATGTAGTTTCGTGAATTACAGATTTTTAACCCTTAATTTTGACGTATTGTTTGCTGTCTGCGAACCTTGAAATCCATGGTTTTAAATCCCCAGTTTACAAAAGTCTAGCCGAGTATTAACGGCCTCTTCCGAAGGCTAAAACAATATTTGAATATTTTTGTTTGTTAAAAATTTGTTGCCTGAATTTGACCATTCATTTCGGTCGACTAGCAATTCCTTAACCTTTTACTGCATTGCCAACTCGATTGCCAATAAGGGTTTATAGAGGTGTTTTGTTTACTAATATCGCCTGGGCTTAGGATTAAAATTAGGGCGCGCATAATATAGCCCTTTTGAATTCCAAGTAAATCGTTAATGGGATAGTTTCATTATATAAATTATTTTTGGATAAACCAGTCATCAGTGTCAATCCGTAAAATATTTCACTCAGGTACAAGATTTGTAAATTTACATTTGCCAATTCGCTTTGTCTCATCTGTATTTAATCACAATGTTTCAGTTTACAAGTGAAGACGTAAATCATGTAAAAATTGCAGTTTTGTCTTTTATGTTTGCCCACCAAACTGTTATTGCAGATATGTAATGTATTTTTCCTATAATATTTTATATTAGAGAAACATGTAGTTTTGTAAATTACAGATTTTCAATCCTTCATTTCGACGTATTGGTCACTCTCTGCGAACCTTGAAATCAACGGTTGTAAATCTGTAGTTTACACAAGTCTAACTGGGTTGTTGGTGTTACCGGTAACTTCCTAAGGCTAAAACTATCTTCTTCTTCTTCTTATGATGCACCCAAACCATCTTCTGGGGTCTTTCAACCAGGAGTTCAGACGTCTACCAATAGATCTTTTCCCTTGAATCTTTCCTTCAATTATTAGTCTCAGCAGTTCATACTTGTTACCTCTCATAATATGGCCTATGTATGTAGTTTTTTCTTTGTTTAATGAGAGCCGTTAGTTCTTTCGGCTTCTTCATTCGTCTAAGCACTTCTTCGTTCGTAATTCGTTGGACCCATGAGATGCAAAGCAGACGGCGATATAAGTACATTTCAAACGCCTCAATTTTCTTTTCGATTGCATGGTCCAGGGTCCAGCATTCACATCCGTCCACCAACACACTGAAGACATAACATCTAATCATGCGAACCCTGAGCTCCAAACTCAGATCAGGACTATTAAAAAATCTTTTCATGTTTATGAATATTTTCCTGGCTTGTTCGAATCTGGATGTATCTCTCGTTTCGGATCGCACCACGCGTTGACTATGGTTATGGTACCCACATATTTAAAACACGAGACGTGTTCAATCTGATTGCCGTTGATCAAAATTGTTTCAGCAGTGGGTCTCTTGGAGAAGACTAGCAGTTTGGTCGTTGATATATTCATGTCCTATCCATGACATGCTCACTATATTCAGTTATCATCATATTTCATATTATTTTGTAGGTCTGATATGTTATCGGCATATTTTGTAGGTCTGATATGTTCTGTCTGATATGTTATCGGCAAGAACTACGGTGTCGTCTGCGTATCTGATATTGGTGACACATATTCCATTTATTTTGATACCTCCCATGTCCTCCGCTAAAGCTTCTTTGAAAATTGCCTCCGAATAGATGTGGAATAGGAGTGGTGACAATATACAGCCCTGTCGTACGCCTCTTCGGATTGACACAGTGTCAGATGTTCCTCCGTCTATTCGGCAATCTGGTTCCAGTAGAGATTCGCTATCGATGTAATTTCTCTTTTGTCAATCCCGGTTACTGATAATATTTCCACCATCTTTTGTCAATAATAGCAAGCGTAGACAACTATGTTCATATCTCTGCATCTTTGTGCTAAAACATTTAAGGAAAAGAGGGCTTCTCGAGTGCCTAGTCCGTTCAGGAATCCGAATTGAGAGTCGCTTATTTGTTCTTCGCATTTCTTGTATATTCGAGTGTGGGTTATTCTCAGAAGAACTTTAAGGATATGTGGCATTAGACTATCGCATTGTGATGCGTTTGTTTTCTTCGGAATCGTTACAAAAGTAGACTTGAGCCAGCTGGGAGGGATCTTTCCCGTTCTGTATATGGTATTGAATAGTTCTAGCATAAGATCCAGTCCTTTGCCTCCTTGGCTAGCAATGGTTTTAAGTACTTCCATATGCACTTTGTCTGCTCCCGTAGCCTTTCCATTTTTCTGCGCGTTTATCGCGTGGATGACTTTACTCTTTGCGATAGCTGGCCCGTCTTCTCCATGTTCGATTACAACCCTGGGAATCTCATGTCTGTCATCAACAAAAAGCTCCCCTATGTAGCTCTTCCATCTTTTTAGTTGCTCTTCGAAATCAATTATGATTTATTTCATCTGCCCCCATATGGTTTCTGTGTCCAGTTGCATTCTTGAGTTTATCTCCTTCAGTTATTTTTCCAGTTTCAGCCCTATTTCTTCATGAATTTCCGAGTCGTTCAGTTTTTCAATATCTACTTGTTTATTTGTGGTTTCGCGTTTTACTATCTTGAAACGCTTCATTCTGATATTCATGACTACCTGATTATGGTCGCTGTTAACATCTGCTCCGGGATAGGTTATTACCGATTTTACATACTTTTTTAGCTCGAGACGCGTCATTGTATATTATTGTCTCGATTATTGTCTATAGGCGAGACCCATGTATACCGTCATCTAGGATGTTGTTTGAAAAAGGTGTTGGATACGAAGAGATTATTTTCATTACAAAACTGTACAAGCCTATCACCTCCAGAATTTCTCTTGCCAAGACCATATGCTCCAACAGATTCGCCTTCCGCGCCTGTTCCAATTTTGGCATTTAAATCTCCCATAATAATTGTGATCTCACCCTTCTTAGTCAGTTTCGTTAGTTCATCCACTTTGTTATAAAATTATTCTATTTCTGCCTCTGATTTGTCATTGGTGGGTGCATATACTTGTAGGATGTTCATTATGCGGTGAGACGTTTGAAGCCTTAGTAACATGACCCGGTCGCTAAGAGGTACATAAGCCAGGACAGCTTTCTCGATTTCGTCTGTCACAAGAATCGCAATACCATATCTATGATTAATATCTGTCCCTCCAGAATAGTAAATGTATCCGCCGTTAGTTTTTATTTTGCCCGTTCCAGGCCATCTGACCTCACTGAGACCTAGGATATCTATGTTGATTCTACTCATCTCTCTTTCAACGTTTGCAAGTTTCCCTGCCAAGTATAAGATGCGTACGTTCCATGTTGCAATGCGTACTATTTTGTTGTATAGTTTAATCTTGTCATTATTGTTATTTTGTGTAGACGGGGGGATTCTTAGCACCCTCTCCCGATTTAAGGGGTGCCCCGGACTGAGGGCCCTTTGTCTATTTTTGTCAGCCATGAGAATAATTTGGAAGAAAATAGTACAATGAGAGTTCCGTTTCTTTTTTTGTACCGCAGTGTGGAGACCATACTGCTACTATAGCCCCGCTCTCCACTTTTCATTGCCTGCCACTACGAAGTCATTCTTCTCGTGCCAAGACTCTAATTTTGATGAAACTGCTGCCTTTCACCAGTTTGGCGTTAGATTCTGGTCCGCTTCGACTATTTGATTTCGTCGGTATCACCCATATCTGGGAGGCACCTGAGGAGGCGTCCGATGGAGGATCCAACTAACCCCTCACGGGCTAAAACAATAGTTGAATATTTTTGTTTGTTAAAAAGGTACCATAACTGCTTTTTCTTGTTTGAATTTGACAACTCTTTTCGGTCGACTAGCACTGCCTTAAACCATTTACTAGATTGCCAATGAGAGTTTATGGAGGTGTTTTGTTTACTCATGTAGCCTGGGCTTCGGATTAAAATGAGGGCTTGCTGTATATATCCCTTTGAATTTCAAGCAAAATTTAAATGGGTTATTATATACATTGTATTTTAGATGCACCAGTCATTTGTACCCTCCGTAAAATATTTAACTTAGGTACAAGATTTGTAAATTTATATTTGCCAATTAGCTTCGTCCCATTTGTTTTTAATCACAATATTTCAGCTTACAAGTTTACAGTTTACGTCTATATCATGCGAAAATTGCAGATTTGTGTTTTATATTTGCCCACCAAAATGCTATTGCAGATATGTAATTGTATTTTTCTTATAGTATTCTACGTTAGGGAACATTCCCATAAATTGGGGAAACGATTTTATTGATAACTAGTTTGCTATCTTAGTTTGATATTATTGCTGCTAATTATAAAATAATATCATTTTCTTTGTTTGCTCTTATTTTTCTCAACGTACTTTGATTTTCCAATGCTTACCATTTTATACTAAAATTCTTTAAAGCAATTAAGTGCTGTTTCTCCTGCATTTTCTGCCTCGCAAAAAATAACATTGCTGCCTGGCTGTCTTATTTTCGAGCGCATCCACTTTGCATATTTCAAGGATAAAGCAATTATAAAAGACAAAGGCAACAATTTGTTCATTTTAATGTATACAGAACAAACTGAAACTGGAGAGCGTTGCTAGTAAACCAGAATTTCTATTATGATAATATTATGAAATAAATTACAACAATTTTTGCATTAATATCTGTGTCAGTCGCTAAGGAAAATTTTCACGGTGAGTAATTTCGTTTTATCTTTTGTTGACACTGTTTTACTAAAAGAGATGACTGATTTATGTTTTTGTTGTTGGTTAGTAGTAATTCCAAATGCTATTCCTTGTAACTATGCTATTCGCTATGTGCAAGAACCGTTAAGTGGCATCTGGTGTCAGTAATCATTGAATCCAGTAGGATTTGTATACATTACCAAATAAGGGCTCACTTTGGATCGTTCTGGCGCGGAAAAAGTCGTGGAGATCGAAAAAACTGATACAATTCGACAGGAAATTTCAAGGAGCAAATCTCTCTAAATCTTTCTCTATTTCGAGAATATCGAGAAAATGAACTTTTCTTCAAGGAAAATCTGAAACAACGATTTCGGGGTAAAAAAATAATATTTTTAGTTTTCCTCATACCAATAAGCTTTATTTTCGATAATAATTTGCGAGCACTCCCAGTGCAAATAGATTCTAGATCCCTCTCATTTTCTATTGCTGCTCTAAGTTATTGTATAATTTAGAATTCTTGCTACCAGAGTAGTAAAATGTTTTGTATGAATAGATCGAATAGTGGATCTCGATCCTTACTATTTAACCTCGTTTTTTTTTTCCAACTCGACTTATTTATTGTATAACGCAGAAATTAATAATTACTTAATGATTTAAATATTTAAGACCTGTAATTAATAACAAATTAAATTAACAAAATTTTCATAAATATATTGTTTTTTTTTTATATGTAATATTTGAGTAATTTTAAATGATAAAAGCTCGGAGGGAGGGAGATATACGCATAAATGTTATATAATTAGTAAAATTATATCGGATAATATATCGACTCTCGGACTACCTGAGGAACCGCTGCGCTGTGAGAACTGAAAACTTGTTTACTTAACTTATTTCATCAAAACTGTGACCGAAGAAGGAATGCTGCGAAAAACGCTCATAAAAATTCCGCGTGCATGTAACTGATCCCTCTGTTTCCTTCTGGTTGTTTTATTTTAGTACCAGTATAGTGTTTGCGAAGAGATGCAGTAAATATTTCAGATACAACTGCAAAAGTAAATAGTGATATAATTGAACCCAATAACATTAAAAAAGACTTTGAACATAATCAATATATAATTATTGTAACATGAACAAATTATACGTTATGCCATTTTCATGAAATGACTACAAAAGCTTCTCGTGCATCAATCAAGTTTTCCAGTTGCTTTGGATTAGGCCTATTAAGAACTTTATCTTTGACACCTTTCTGTAGATAGTTAGTAAGTGTCCGCTCTTGTTACTCTTCTGGAATTCTGTATTTCTACTCAAACATGCCCAGTTCATTTTTCACCAGCAACCAAGCCAAGTTTACCTAAAAGCAAGACGATTTAAGGCTCTTGCCTCTCTGAGCAGGTATAAATTTCTGTAATGTAGCGTATCTGCGTACAAAGTGAAGGAAAATTGCAAAGCACTGGTATGTTTATCGAGTTTTATTCCCTCTTGAATATGTGTAGCAACACAAATATAGAATACCGACCATTACTTATTATAACTCATCTTGGTAAGTTGTTCAACAAAGTAATAACAAAACTATTATGTCCTCATGGAACATGCCGTTTTTAGATACAGGGTTCAACATAGTGGTCTGCATAGTGGTCTGCATCACATCGTGAAGACACTAATAGACACATGCACTAAGTACAATGTACTAAGTAGTTTATGATTAACTAAAAATATTTGATTTTATCGCAGTTGAGCTAGGTGGAAAATGCACAAACCTATTTTAGATACATGTATAAAAATAATTGAAAATATTTATGGTAAGACATCAGTGAATATTAAAAATAATGAACCAGCCAAAACTTTTCTCTATAGCATGGATATTTTGAGTTTTCATACTACCTTCATATTTTTATGTTGAACTTAAAAAGGTTAAAACTTCAAAACAGCCGGATTATTTTACATTCTAAATAGTTTACACGTGCTGTCATAAACAGTCATAAACATTTTTTACACCCTTGAAATACCATTCTAATCTGGGGCCATAAAATCACAGTAACAGCAAAGATTAAATAATCTTTACTCTTTTAACAGCGCTGAAGAAAAAGGTTAGAGTAGGTAGCCAACATGGCCCACCCAAAAGACATTAGTTTTTATAGTCACATTCCTTTTTTTCTGCTGTTGGTCAATATCTATCTCACGGGGTGTCGACCTGTAATAAATTATGTTTATTGGAAAGAATGGTTTTACACATGCCTCATAGGTTAAGTTGTCTCTTGTTCCTTACCTGGGAGTTCAAATTTTTAAAACACTCATGTTAATAATAATAACACTATATTAAATCATACTTTCTAACTGTATTAATAGGGGGGTTAAAGCAATGTGTAGATATCTGGGATATAAAATGATATCAGTTAACGGCAACATAAATAATGAAATCGGTATAGGAGAATCTCTGGACAGCTTTTTGAAACCTTAGGTACAAAATTACCTTGAATTCTAATACCCAGTTCACAAATGTGAAGCCGTTTGTGGGCGGAACCTTACGAGAAAATCTGGAGATATTGACCATGCAGTTTATATAAGGGAACAAACGCACCAACCTGTGAACGTTATCGAAAGAGCAGCGGAATTAAAATGGAAATGGAGTTTCTACGTTCTACAGAAACGTGGGTAATCAAACAAAATAAACCAAGTAGATACAGTGTAATAAATATTGGAAAACGTTTTGTGGATGTGAGAAGCCAAACAATAGGAGGAAATGGACCAAACTGGAAAGCCTATATTCAGAATGGTCTCCTTGCCTAGGAATAACCATGACTTGATATATTCCACTCTGTCTACACTTTTCACCAAAAGTTATTATAGTTACTACCAGCCCAACATAAATCCGATTAGAGGAAAGTGGTGAAAACCCTCAGGCTTCCCCATAAATCATGAATCCCAAAAATGATCCCATACATTACCTCGATCATTATGTATTCAATTGAAAAATACGTAGGAGTCAGTGGGCTCTGAGCAAGAAGACTACCTTCCACAGGTAAAGCAATTCAACTAAGTTGGGATTTCAAGCTCGTCACAAGATGTACTACAACATAGTCTTATATACAATCAATACCGAAACACAGTTTACAGACTTTACCCTCATTTCGTTAATTTCGTTAGCTACTATGATGCTAACCAGAGTAGTATAATCTCCTAAAATGGTTAGCGAATCGCACGTAGAAGGCAATAGTTTTTCAGTATTGCGGATAAAACCGTGTTATTCACAAAATTTTTACCGGTCGGTGGTGTGTTAACTCGTGTGATGCAATCAATCCATTTACGTGGAAAGCTTTGGAATACATGAAGCAAACTCGTAATCGGCTTTCATCTAAAATAATTTCTGACTCGACCTGAACTATTTTACAGGTATATAGAAATGTAGTTAATATTTTTTGACATTAGTATTAGAGACTAACTTCAGATATTCAGGATATTTCTTAATTGAATTCGCCCAAAACCTCTAATACACATACCTATGATTGAAAAATCTCAAAAACTATTTTGGCAATGAATTATATTTTAAAATATTCTTCTAAAAAAAGAATGTTATTGTGCTAATCATCGTTTAAGCATATTATGTGATTTTTCGTATGTAAATTGAAGTTTGATCTATATAACAATATTTTTTCTGAGATTCCCGTATTTATCTACTGCGTGGCGTCTCACAAGAACATGGTCCAAGATTTAAAAGTAATTTTAGTTTAGCAAATCTACGAATATTATGATCCTAATATAACATTGTAAAATATCTATACAAAATAATTATGTGCTTGTCTAAATCATTCTTGGCGGTAAATTTGAATTTCATAAATCATAGCCGCTGGGAAATTATATAACCGGTATTGTCATAAAACATTAAGTTAGTAGACATAACTGGCCACTTCCAGGAAAACCAAAGAGGTCATAAAGAGTAAAATAAAGAAAGGGTCTAAGCCATCAAAATTCGAGAAATTATGCCCAATAATTTGAATAGTAAAAGAGGCCGCTTAGTTACCTTACGCCTACTATACAACGTCTGCAGGTTCGGTCAGCAAATGGGATATTTTTATTATCTTTTTATTTCAGGGAAAATGTTATTCTTGATAAAAGTTGATGCTTGCAAAAAAATAACTTTGTTGAGAAAAACGAAGTAAAAGGTAGTTTTACACAATAAATTCTACAGCCAATCAATCACTTATAAACTTATTTTAGATTATTTTTATACATTTTCTTTATTTCATCGTAATAGTTATTTATGCAACAAGTGTGTAAAGTGAATCTTTTTTTATGAATGGGAATATTGTCGCATGAGCCGTAGGCGAATGCGACAATCCCATGAATAAAAAAAGGGTACTTTACACATGAGTAGCATACAAAATTTTTTCTACTATCGAAAAATATATGAAAAAATTAAAATAATATTATATTACTTTACGCACTAGTGCGTAAAAGAAATTTATTTTACGCACTAGTGCGTAAAATATATTATTTTACGCACTGTCCTAAACGTCAAAAAATATGTCAGTAAACGTCAAAAAATATGTCAGCTTTACTTTACGCACTAGTGCGTAAAATAACTTACTTTACGCACTGCACATTAAAAAGGCCTATTTTACGAATCTTAGAGAGTGCGTAAAGTGAGTATTTTACGCACGGTAGTAGAAAAAAGATTTTTCAAGTTCGGTATTTGTTTTCATTAAAATTTTTTTAGCATTTTGAAAAAATATTTGCACTTGTACCCCTCTGCAACAATATTTTTACTTGTTCCTCATTGCCGCTCAAGTATTTTATAACTTTTTTAAAGTAAAACTGAAAAATCAATTCGAACATTTTTACTTTCCAAAAATAAAACCGTTTATTTATCCTAATCGCAATACCAGGTCTTGTTCAGTGTTTCCTTCATCTTCCAATGGAAGTT
>MU191225.1:0-30077 GCA_016904865.1 Pissodes strobi | reverse complement strand
TTCATCATGGCTTAGGCTACGGTAAAAATCATGGTGAATAGGAGGTAGAAAGGATAAGAGTTTCAATACATTTTTATATTTCCGCAATTTTATTTTGACCGGACCTTAGCGGAGAAACGGGAATTCGAAGGCCGATGGACTTTGTGCAGATCGTTCTACCGTTTTAGTTTTTTTCAAATCAGCAATTCTAAAGGGACATTCATCTAACAGTGTGTCCATAAAAAACAATGTGCAAGGTGTCTGCTTTTCAAAATGAAACCTTTGCGTTTTCGTAATCCCTTCACATTGTCATTCATTATCTTGTTTAGGGAAGCCATACTTTTAAAGTAATTTTCATCTATTTTGTTGACCAAGAACTTTTTACTTGATTTGGTTACAACATCCATTCATTTAGTGGGGACAAAAACAAATGCTCTTTAACCTTTGTTTTTTCAATGAGTCCAAAGTCTTGGTCACATTCCATGAATGAATGAGCTGAAGCCAAAAATTTATGGTCTATAATTTCCATTTGTTATATAATATAATATAGTTCCATAATTTTATAATATGCTTGTTTTTGTTTTGTCTCCCTGTCACTAAATGCATCAATGTGCTTAACGGTGGGCGGTAAACTTAAAATGAACTTAACTGCCTCAGGTAAAATACTTTGCTATTAGTCAGTAAGGTATCGGTAGGGTCCTTTGCAGATCAAAGCAAATAGCTACTCGATGAGTAGATCCCGTTGCTTCAGTTTTTGATTTATTTTCAGGTTGTCGAAGTTTAGCAGCTTTCTTAAGATAAACTTCTTTATTAAAATTTGCGACAGCAGCATCTTCTGCTCTTCCGGTTTTTATTGTATTATTTAGCATCACATAATGTACCTTCACGTATCTGTATAAGGTTTGTGGTAGTTGGGATTAAAGCAGGCATTAAAGATCTGGCGATAGCAGTTGATTTTTACAGGCTGTTCATTATGTTCAATACAAGTTTCTTTGTAAATGTCATATATTTTGTTGACATTTAAAGTAGAATCTAGATATTTTCGATTAGGAGTGTGATGACTTGTATAATGGCTCTTAAATTTGTCAAATGAGTTGATATGTTTTTTTTTTCACAAAATCAAATTTGTTGGAAGATTTGTGTTTCCCTCTGCTGCCAGTAGGTGGTAGGCGGTATACCAGTCGCAGACTTTTTTTTTATAACGTTAATAAGTCGTTTGTTAGTTATACCCAAAGTACGCAAAAACACTTAGCATACACGTTTCCCAGTTAAATTTATTATCGTGCCCTTTTGATTTATGGCTCCTTGAACTCTACGACGGGGAGCGCTTAATACAATGCATGAATGCATCAAAGAAATTCGAAGATTTCCGTTTTGTAATTCCCAAAATTAAAAAAAAAAACTACTAACCCTATTATTTTCGGAGAACTCGTTGCATTTATAACGACAGGAATACCAACGTGAGCTTCCTCTGTCTGTAACAATTTTTTGGAAATTTTGTCTTTTGTACCCCTTAGCATCCAGTCCCCTCAATTCTGAACACGCCTGTTTGTTGCGATTTTGTTGGTTCGAAACATCGTACTGTTTGCATGGTGTAAAAGAGAATGATGTTTCCTAAATTATAATTTTTAAGTACATATATACCGGCTTTCCGCCAAAAAATATATTTTTAATGGAATTTTTCTTATCTTGTTTATACAGAAAATTGACGTCTCAAATTTTTGTTATCCCTCTTCATTTATTAAATTTCGATTTTGCTTCTAATACTTTGTAAATTTCAGTTATTTTGTGTTAATAGATCTTACTGCATTGTATTCGGTAGATATTTCGTTCACGAGCTGCTGAAACATTTTAATTAATTTTTTGGTGTTATTGTTTTACTGAAATAAGAGTTTGTAAATAAGGAAAAAGTGTTTTTATTTGCAAGCTTCGTTTTGAAGATATAGGACGCTTATTAAAAAAACATCTTTTTAATTATACACTCCCCACGCTAATTTTATTTAAAGTTTTGGTTTTTTGTTAATTAAAATGATTATTTTAACGTAATGATATTTAATTTATTTTTTTTTATTCCAGTATTGTTCTAAAGAGCAATTCTGTTAGTCAAAAAATAATTCGCTACTTTTTATAAAAGAGTTTTGCTTTTACTGAAACAACTCATAATAAAAATTAAGAAGAATAAAAAACATAGATTTGCCTAAAACTGATATTTTTACACATAAAAATACATTTTTAAATCTTTTTTAGTAAACCACTTTATAAATAATATTGTTGCATAATAATATCTAATAACCAAAAATACATATTTTTCTAACAACAATAATTAAAACAGATAAAAATAACAACGTTATTATACAAGGAATATGAAAAACAAACCAAATATAATTTGAAGATAATATTTTATATTAAATTTAAAATTATTAATAAGTTTGACATATGTATCTGTATTATATTTTGTAGTAATTATTTTAATTACAAAATGTGTTCATAATTTTTTGTCTCTCAACTCACAGTTTTTGGGTTATTTTCACGCCAATGAAAATATTAATATTTGTATTATTTCATCTACTAACTGACTTACTACACAAAACGAATTTTTAATAGTTGTGATGAAGAGGCCTGCGTACTTTATAATTTGATGGAATTTTTTTTTCCTTAAAATATATATGTAGTTACACGTCCTATTAATTTTTTCCTTTTTTTTTTCAGGTACGTATAGTCACCAAATATATAGTGAGTAGAACAAATGGTAAGTAAGTAAGAGTGGACCAGCATTAAACGAAATTCAATATCATTAAATGTATTGATTTATATGTGAGTTATTCATTGTTCGCCCCTTATGCCGCTCCCGATAAGTTTAAACTTTGAATTTTCTCAATATTAGCTCTCGGTTCATCTAAATTCTAGACGATGGGTGATGTCTATTAGATACGTAATGATCGTTTTGTGGTCTCGACTTAATTTTTTTTTATGTTTTTTGTACGAAATTCATGCTATTACTACATTACTAGTCCTTTAATGAGGATAGTCGCTTTAAAGCATTAGCTGCTCCTTATTTAATGATTTGCGATTTTTTTTTCTCCAACCCACTCCGTCACTGAGTAGGTGTTAAAGCTACACAAGTCAATGTAGATAATACTCATTGGTTAAATAGTTTCTATTTAGGTAATTGTCTACGCGTAGACAATCGGTGCTAGATTCAATATATTTACATAAGCGCCGAAATCTTAAACTCCTAATCAGATCGAATTTGATAAGCCTTAAAAAGTTCTACAAACCTTGGCGTATATAACTATATTAAATTTATCAATCAGTGGAAAGCTAGCCTTAACGAATTCAATCGCCCAGAAACCAGGAGGAATAATGATAATTTTTATAACTACATATTATTCTCTTGACTTTTAACCCGTTTGTCATTGTTTATGATTTACATTCCTTCATTATCTAACACCGAATGTGATACATAATTTCCAGCGGAATAATAAACAAATATTTGAATGTAGCCTGCGAAATATGGCGAACAGATTATTACAACAAATGTCGGCCAAAGACCAAGGTTATTTTTTTTGTTAGCTGTTCTAAATTTTAATTTCTTGAAATTTCAATAGAGGTTGATCGCACACAGTTACATGAACGTAATGGATGAGGGAACGAGAATTAAACCATAATTTGCAACTCAACGATAAAAATTGTTACTTATTTTACTTGCTAATAGGTTATTCTGAGGTCATCAAATGATATACTTATATGTAATATAGAACTGCATAATGCATATGGGTCTCAAGTATTATAAAATAGCAAACACAAATCTTGAATTTTGAAACTTGTAAAACGTATGGTAACCAAAAATTTTGTTGATGAATTCAACGAATTCAAAATATTTTGTATTTTTTTATTCAGAAATTATGGTTGCGTATCTCAATATATTAGACGACCGCTCCTATACAATCCATATTTAAGAGTCAAACTGATTTTCCTTCAGAAAATATCATCAAATTCCAGTAAGGTCTACTAAATTATCTATGAGTCAATAATCTGCATTCCACTTTCAATGCCGTTGCACTAATAATGATTTCAAGTTTTATAGTATTAAAGGCAGTTTTAATATCATACCCGCCGTTTTATTTTCAAGAGGAATCAATACTACGAGACCTTATACCTAATGAATGATTATACCAAAGATTATATTCACTAATAATAAAGTACTCAAGCGTTGAATATCTATAGTTGTGATTAAAGACGAAATTATATGCAATTAAAAACGTTAAGAATATGCCCAGATATATGCCAATTTTTTTAAATTTATACAGGATATACGCAAAAAATTCATAAAAATGCTATGAATATGCAGTAATAAAACAACTAAATTTTGATTTTCTAAATTAAATTTTCGCAGAATTAGGGGATTGAGCATGGAATGAAAATAAATTAAAGTTGTACATACTTTATTAAATCACAAATACACTTCTCCTATATCAACCTATATCAAACTTATATTAATATTAATTAGAAAAATTATAAAACGCACTGTTTATTACGTGTGTTTCAAGGTTTTAAGCTAAAAAATTGACGCGTCTATCACTAAGGAAATATCTGTACAAAGAAAACAATATCTCTACATCTATTGAAGTTATAGGGCAAAATTTTAATTTGGGAAGTAAGGCGGGTTCATTAGCCAAACTATTTAAAGTTTTCTCTGACAATATGTTCACGACCAGCCTTAAAACTTTAAAACCTCTGTTTTTCTATAAACTCTAATTTTGCCACTTCTGTTTTTCCTACCGCACCTTGTATTTGTTTACAATTTCGTACACATGTTTCTATTATATTCTTCGACTGTGATTGACTTGTACACGATTCTTCTAGTTGCAAAATACTGTTTGGTGGAGAAACATAGTTATGCAACATAGTTACACTTATATACATTACCTATTGTTCCACTTTGAAATTTTGAAATACTTCTTTACATTTTTGGACGCACACATTAGACATTTATGAAATTACGTCTTTAAATTATCTGCATAAAATATTGCCACACGAATCCAGGTATCCCATCTGGTCGCGCCAGGCTCAGGTGGTAAATGGTACTCCGCGCAAATTCGCTTTCTATTCTTAATGAGGCTTTTGTGAATATTTTTTCACATTTGCTATTAGGTCATTGACCAACGGGAATGAAGCCCTAATAATTTCCATAACCCTATTTAATCCGTGAGCAAAGCAAGTTGCATGAATTAAATTTTCATAAAATATTTTAAATTCTGTCCTACCTTTACCATATACGGCGCAGCATCGGGCAAGAGGACAAGAATTTTATGAATTCGACAAAAAGGAATGTATTAATATTTCTTGAATAAAACGGGTAGCTGTAAGGTTGTTTTCTTTTCAGTTATTTTAAAGCTAGTAGGTATGCTTTTCCAGGTTCTTCTCCTGTGAGTTTTCCGATTATTAAATTAACTATGTAACGACCACACGAATCAGTTGTTTCGACGACTACTATTGTAGCTCCAATTTCGTCCTTTATTTCATCAAGCACGGTACCAAACACGTTTCCCACGACGTTTTTTCTTAATTTTGATTCATCTGAAGCCGAGTCTGAAGCATTTAATTTTGAATATTTTTGAAGGAAAGCCTTCACTTGAGGGTTGGTCAGTTTGTTAGAAGTATTAGCAGCCAAAAACATTTTACACAGATTTTCGTTAAATTCTGACTGGCCATGTTTTTCGTTTTGAAAAGTCTCAAAAGACTGCTTCAACCTTGACTCAATGGGAACCGACTTCATCTTGTTAATCTCCGCAATGTGAGATGGCGTCTTAATGTGTTGGTCTATTTGGATCCGTCCAAGATAAGTTCTGGCTAAGGCTTAATCCACGAAGTACGAAGTCTATTTGGATCCGTCCAAGATAAGTTCTGGATAAGGCTTAATCCACGAAGTACATACGTCGTATTTTCTACTGGTAATACTGGTAAACCGTAACAAATGTGAATAATTAAATAATTTATTGAAGGTATAAGGTTAATAAGGTAGTTAATACATGTGGCCAAAAAGCGCATAGACTAATGCAATATTTCAATAGAAGAATAGTTTCTTAATTTATATACCTTATTAGCCTATTTATTTGCCTCTTAAGGAAATCCCGGTCTAAATCAAGTTCAGGTGTTCAGGCGTCGCACCGGTCCATGCTAAGAAAATAACACAGAAATCCCAAAACATGCTTGGAGATGCAATAATTCTTAAAATATGCATTTCTCCTTCAAAAACACAAAAATGCATATAGATTATTTTATGGAAAATGCAAAAATACGGTCTTCAGTTACAACCCAACTGGTAAACATAAAATATTGAGACTCGTCCAGGTATATTGTGGCTTGTGGCTTAAGTAATAGTAAGGTTCGTATTGTGTGTGCTTAAAACCACACAACGCACAATAGAAGTGAAAACGCCAACACAGCTATATTAAAAAATAATGAAATTAAAAAAAAAAGTTTCTTAGAGGCTTCGGGCCTCGATCCCGGTATCTCTCACATGATGAGCAAGCGCTCTACCATCCGCGCTATACCGTCAATGAAAATACGTGCATCAAAACTGAATATAAGTATATAGGCCAGCATAATATATATTTTATTGTAAATTTGACAGTTAGATAGATGATTATTCAAATTAATATATGTATTACAGAGACTGACAAAAGCTTAATTCAAATAAGACTTCAAATGCCTTTTATCATTGTTTATGTGAAGACTGGAAATGACGAAAAGTTTAAATTCAATTAACTCACCCTGTATAAAATACATCATCTTTTGTAAAGTGGCCCTTTGTACAGTTTTTGACTTAGATACTCGTCACGTGATCAACTGTTCTACAAAAAAATTGAAACCAGATCTATAAATCGATGTTTTTGCATTTTTCCTCAAAAATCCATTTCACGACATTTTCAAAACAGAGAAATATTTAGACAGTTTTCTCTTAGAAGTTCCGTATCAAAATGTCGGCTCGGTTTTTTTCGATACTCGCAATTTTTTCGGCGCTAGAATGACCCAAAATAACACCTTTTTCAAAAATGTACCCGCCATTTTCCTATTTTCGCTAATTTTAATAGGGTTCCGATAAAAAGAATATGTCAACATTTGAAGTAATAATAACCCAGATACAGAACACCGGATCGCCAAGAATAATTCATCGTCAGCGGCCCCTAAAAACATACCAAATCTCGAATTTTCACTCGTATTTGTTTTCGAGAAAAATGCTATAAATTACCGGAATTACCTTTAAATAGTCGAATGTAGACAGCTCAAAAGAAGTTTTCAATTCAAAAATAAAATTGCCACTGTAGTTAATTCGTCAGGTTTACTTTTCTTAAGAGTCATAAACGCCTGCTAATCTTAAACAATTCTTGTAGTTGTATATTGTAACGCAGAGTTCGGTTATTACTTATTTCCTTAGGTCATATCAACAGGTTTGCTTAGTCTATCTATACTAGTATGACTGTGCAACTGATTTTTCCATATATGTTTTGGTTTGTCATAGTTTAATGGGACTCGACGTCATCAGGTTCTTGTAGTTAACCTACACATAAAAAATAAGTTCTTTTTAGAGCCTCATAAAGTTTCATTACTGCCTGTTTGGTTTTCGAGATATTAATGTTTTTTCACTTAAGGGTCAGCCGCTAAAGTGTTTAGGATCTAGTCAAATGTACTATCATTCTTTAGTGCTTCGTTAGTGCTTCAAACAGTTTCGTTGGTGCTTTTTTGGTTTTTGAAATATTCTGTCTGTAGTTCGAAGTTTAGCCTCGCAAGCCTATACGATCGAATCGTATTTAGTGCTTCGCTAGTGGTTTTTATTGCTTTAAACATTTCGGTTACTGTGTCTTTGGTTTTTGAATTATTGACATTTTCAATTTCATAGTCAATCTCCTGAAAATTTAGTACAATTTTTAAGTGGTCAGTTAGGCCTCAAAAAAATTCGTTAGTGCGATTGCGATATTCAAATTTGGGTTAATCAAATTTTCGGTAATTTTGTTGGTGATTCCTGAGTTTGTCTCCCCAATATACTAAAAAATGGGTAGATTAGTACTTAGGCAGATAAAAGCTTTCAAGCTGTTTTTGACAATAAAGCAACAGCAGTAAAATATTGAAACTTTTATCTTTGCGTTTAAGGAGAACCAACGAAATATTGAATGCCAGTTTGTTAAGTTTCGCCCTTTTTCAACATTCAATTTTGGTATGCTAATTATCCATCACTTAAACTATGCTATAAAAGATGTACATTATTATTATTAATTTTCTTTATCGTTAGTGCTTTATAGAAATAAAAGAGCGGATCTTCAACAAATGTCTACTCATTTATTTTTAGTAAGTAGTGTCCATTAAACATTTATTTTTGTACTTATTTATGCGCCTAGTACGTTTAAGTTCCAGCGGCATCATTCTATTAGTTTTCTGTTTTATTTTAAAACAATCGATTTCCATATTTAAGGGTTTTAAAGTCTATCTTTCTTGAGATGGATTTATTTATTAATTCATCCATCTCAAGAAAGATAGACTCTAAAACCGATACTCCTAAGTAGAGTAACCAAGGCATCTTGAACACTTCGACTTAAAGGAAAGCAGTGTTTAGTTCTTAAAAAACAAACACTTTAAAAATAACAATAGTGGTATTTATGTACCTCGTCTGTACTCCTTACTTCTAGCGCAGAATATACCATTTCGAACAACAGGTAACTTTATTGATGATCGCGATTCGCGATATAGTTTTTATACCGTTTAAGCGATTACTCTCTATATTTTAATGGTTATGCAAGGTTGCTTAGTGCTTAGTTACAGCACAACGATTAAACCCTAATTAACGTTGTCTACTTTTTTTTTATTCGGTAATAGGAACTATTATTCTATATTATCAGTTAATTAACCTGTATATAACTCTAAATTCAAAAGGTTGTTCTCTTGGCCAACTTACCACGAATATAAACTATGACGTTACTAAATACGTAAAAATTTCTGTTTTCAAAAACAATGAACTTAACAGTTTTTATTAAAATTTATCGAAAATCCCAATGATACAGGAAAACTAAGATCCAAATTTCAGAAACCATTTTGAAGTGAAACTTCTTTAGGCGCGCTGTGGGTCACACGGAAGTGAAATGTGTGCTACGGTAAACGTGAACGTAAATATATAGTATACAAAAGTATACAGCATAAGCTTATGGGTGTGGTCAGAGTCAGCGTTTGTCCCGCCATTGATAAGTCAGGTCCTGCAGTGGTTGCTTTTTTGGGAAGACAGCTGCTTGAATCTTTTCTGGATTAAATTGCACATTCTCCTTTCCTCATTCCACGATGACGTTCATATCCCCATTGATGGCAACAATCTGATTTTCTCGCTCGCGTTGGGAACGAGCAGCGGTCATTGGAGTCCGCGACATGAATGAGGATATAAGAGTGCTGTCGTCTGCAAAGCTAAAAATAGAATTGTTTGTATTATCTAAGAGATCGTTGATATATAGAAGGAACATTGCGGGAGATAATATACACCTCCGAGGAACTCCGGCATTGATTTTAAATTCATCTGGGAGATGTTCCAACTCAGATGCGTCGTGGATCCCTTAAGAAATTGAAAAGCCATAGAAGCAGTACTGGTGGTGGTCCGTATGCTGTTCTTTCGCTTAACAATCTGTCATGCCACATGTTTTGGATATGCCGAGAGCCACTGCATGAGATTCCCCGTAGCTCAGAATGGCTTTAGTCCACAAGTAGGTTACGTAAGTCAGGAGATCTTCCGTTATCTGTGCTTTCGGAAGCCATATTGGCAATGGCTTATGATGCCTGCCGATTCGAGATATATTAATAGCTGTTCGTTGATCAGTTTCTTTATGACTTTGGATATTATGGGAACTGAGGCAATTCGACGGTAGTTATTTGGGATCGTTTCTTTTAAATTTCTTCGGGATTGGTTTCACCTGAGCGCATTTCCAGCTAGAAGGAAAGCATGCAGTTCTGTATAATAGTAGAGCTGTTAGTTTAGCAGCACATTTCTTAAGCACTATTGCGGAAACGCCAACCGGCATTGAGGAATTCACTCTCGGGACAATTGAGGGAGCCTTACCTTAAGGATAGAAGGTAAAATTTGATGCAAACATTTCCGCAAGAATGTTCGCTTTTTCTTTGGCTGTTTCCGATATTGAGCCATGATATTTGATCAATGGTGGGATTGACGTCTTTGAGAAACCCTGATTGACAGCTTTGGCAACTGAGCAAAAAGATCTCGATCCGTTAGGCTAGTTGAAAAATTAAGATCCTAATTTAAGAAACCTTTTCGAAGTGAAACTACTTTAGGCGTGGATCATACGGAAATGAAATGTGTGATACGGTCGATTCGAACGCAAACGTTACAGACTTATATCATGAGGTGGGCGCGCGGCAGGGCCATCAAAATTATAAAACGACTCACGATTTTGCTTAGTCTCTTTCACGTCGTCGCGTCGCATGCGTCGGCGCCAAACTCGCCTATCTATCCCTCTAATTAAAACTGCATAAAATATGTATATTATTTGGCTTATGAAAACCTATGCAACTTTCAAAAAATATTATTAATGTGAAACTTCTTCAAGCTTTAGTACCTTGAGAGTAAGCTGGTGAACGTGTTACAAAGGTTACAGAATATGTGATGAGGCGACCGATAACGAAAGAAGAGAGGGAGGTCTGCGAGGTTAATTTTGATGCCGGCCCGTCTAAAAGTAGCAGAAGCGTGAGATAACCACCTTTTATCTTATTTATTGAACGGATCGGGGTTTCATGTATAATGAATAACACTGAATTAGCCGTTACTTGATGGAAATTAATTATAATTAATAGTATAATTAAACAAATTGTTTTAATTTACACTTATATTAACTTGAACTTGACATATGTTTCGACACACTGTGTTTTCTTCAAAAGTTTGCTTTAAAGTAAACTTTTGAAGAAGACACAGTGTGTCGAAGCATATGTCAAGTTCGAGTTAATATAACTGGAAATTAAAACAATTTGTTTCATTATACTATTAGTTTCATGTATAGTTTATTCTATCATTGGTATCAGCAATTTGGCATAAAATAAAAATATTACCCTGTTTTGTGCATGGTCTACAAGCACACAATTTTTTTATATTATTATTTACAGAAAGGATGTGTTAAAACCTTAGGAGAGAGAGAGAGTTATGCGTCGTATACCTAATGCACTGTGCAGGCCTATATACATTCTCTGATTCTGATTTGTGCGGATGAAGTTCCACTTCTGGTATGTGGTCCGTAAGCACACAATTTTTTTGGTATCTCAAGTCAAAGATGAACAACTGAAAGTAAATCCATTTTGATCCAGTCATTATTGTTTAAATGGCTAACTGCAAAAATATTCCATTTTATATTACAAAGACACAATATCTGATAGAAAACAATAGTGGAAATAAGGTAATTTGCAAAAATATTATTTATCTATACTAATTTACAACTTGTAGTCTATGTTTTTCACACTTTTCGAGACGAGAAACCTTCACGGTTCACTGCCTCAAATTCCTTTGTCTGATCTGTGAACAAGATCTCAAGGCTTCCATTATTTGGCTTTGCAGTTAAATCATTTATAATATCCGTTTGTTGTTGTTTGGGATTTTTTTTCGTTAATACGGTTGTTTTATTCTTATTTGGTTTTTGCACTTCCTATTACCAAAAACAGATTATGCTTATGTTCATTGTTTAGTCCAGTTTTTTGCTTAAAATAATGACTTCTTGTAAAAGTAAGTGCACTCGTTAGCCATAAGAATAAGTCGTGAATATTGAGCAGTTGAAATAAATGTTTGTGATCTTCAACGACTAAATTATTCTTTATAAATTACTTCCAAGAAGTGATAGAGCTTTAAGCACCCACTAAATGTCCCTGTAAATAACTTGTCGATCCTGTATTAGTGAATAAGTCTGCATAGTTCTGTCCAACCAATTTAGGTGCAAACATGTAGTTAATCCTAGAATGCTCCAAATATGATTTTTGTTATGAACCAGAGTCTTATCCACATATTTATACATTACAAAAATATAGTGTGTTTAAATCAGAATATGTTTCTTCATGAGATAACTCCATACTTTGATTGGTGGGTTAGTTTGGGTTAGTTTTGGTTTTCCAAACTAAAATTATGACAAATAGCTATCTTATCTATTTTTTGATACATGCTATTTTATTTAGAATTTGTGAATGGCTGTGTTTTGTTTACATTAAGGGACAAGTTTTGCTGTCATCAGCAAACGTTATTAAGGCAACACTGAAACACTCCGTGGAACTAAATTCAATGATATATATTAGATAGCAGATGAGATACTGCAGGATTGATCCCTCTTTACAATTTCTAAGTTAGACTGTCTTTAGCTGCCATTTTTTATACTTTTATCATTTCAGACCCTTCTTTATTTGTAAAAAGCTGAGGAGATGGGATCTAGAAATATCCATCAATTCTCATGTATTTTAGGTTCTTCTAGTACAAGTTTAGCTATAATTTTTAGATGCATATGGACTATGTTCCAATGCTCTTTTCTCACCTTTCTTTAGATGCATATGGACTATGTTCCAATGCTTTTTTCTCCCATTTCTTGTACCGATTGGTGCAAATCCAATGTAATCTCTTGTATTTTCGTTGTTATTTCGGCAGATATTTCATATTTGTATAAATTAGCAAGTAATAGATCGAATGGGGCACTTTTTTTATAAATTATGATTGTATTTTATTTACGAATTATGATATTATTGAGATTGTATAAAATTTAGCACTCCACAACGCACATACTCACATGATGCGCGTCAGCCTGAAACCAGGTCAGATTAGCCCATTTTGCCCTTTTCTTTAGCCATTTCCGATCTTTATTCCCGATTGGAAAAAATTGTCATTTCCTGGTTGAAGAAATATTTTTTCTTCAAAAGAAATACTTTTGAACCATGATCAGTTGACCCCTTGGGTCCGTGAAAGCTAAATTCTCTTTCTAGTAGTTTACATTAAAATTGTAACATTTCCATTGCCTCCTGTATATTTTCCAATGAGGAGATTTTTGGGGACTTTATTTCCGGTGATAAGGCACTGTCCTAAGAACCGAAATCGGTCGTCAGATATTATGAATTATTTTTTCTGATGGGGTTTGGGCTCATTTTTCGGTATAACTTCTGTACTATTAGTAAAATAGCTAAAAATGTATTCGATTTTTTAATATGCATAAAGAATATCTTTGCGAGTATGCCTTTGATTAATGAATTGGCGAGTTGCTTTTCGAAATTTTCTTTTTTATTCGATATTTCGTTTTCCTTAATACTGGTTTTCGACAAATTATGTTTCATGTGTCAAATTTTGTACCTTTTTCTTTAACACAATCTTATTAAAATTTTCAATAAAGGCCCTTTTGGGTTTTGGTCCCAGGTTATCTTAACCAAGCTAAAAAACCTAAAACTTGGAGTTCCGTTTCGGGGAACAAGTCTAACCCTGATGTCAAAAGCGAGAAATCTAAAAATGTTAATGTTTGGAAATACAAAAGTCGGTTTAACGATATGGAAATATTTATACCGACATCGCATTAATAGCAAACATTTTACAAAAATCAAATATACATTTACACCTAACAGTAAACAGTATAAATTCACCAACGCATGTCATTATTAAAAAATGTCTACTAAAGATTCTTAATTATATTGCAAATAACACACATTCATATATAAGTTCACAAACCTTAAAACAAAAACTACCGCAAATTGATTTGAATTCTAACAACATCCTGGTAAATTTTAGTGTTGTTACTCTATTTACAAACATACCTGTTGATAGAACTTAAATTATTCTAATAAATAAATTAGAAAATAATTACTTGAATAACTCACTTTTGTGTATAACTACATATTTTCAATACAATAATAAGTACTACCGATAAAATGATAGTACGACTATGCGTTCAGCATTTTTTTACTAAGTAATATTTCTATGAAAAATTGAATTCATTTTGTCGAAAATTATCAACATAAACCTTTAATTTGTGCCGTTATATAGATTAAATTTTCTCATTTTATCCATAAACGAACATTTTCTTAATGATTTTCTAAGTCATATTTACGAAGAAACCTACTCTACAATTCACTATTGATTAGGAAAATAATGAATAACTTTCATTGCTTGACATTCTTGTCATAGTTTAAAATAAAAATATACAGAAACTCACATACAGAAACATGACTAATAAGGTAGTTGTAAAAAGTTTATAGTTATGATCAAATGAAAATAATTTGCATTATCAAAATTTTAATGAAAAAAAATTCCCAAAAATGTTCTTAACTATCTTATTGAATTTATTCAAAAATAAACAAATCTAATTACAAGCTTTTTCTTCCTTATATTTCTAGTTTATCAGAACGAATAGGTAATAAATTTAACATTCGCATATTTTAAAATAGAACACTCTTAGATCTAAACTCAGACAAACAAAACCACGCAGTAAAAACGAATATAATAAAGATATCATCTATAAGATGACATGTGAATGTAATAGATTTGTCATAGGTGAAGCTCTACCAAATGTATAAATGAGCATCAAGCTCACATTAAAATACACAAATCACATATCTGCTAACACGCATTGAACAATCATAGAACACAAATAGTGTTTTAGCAAAGGAACCGTTATCAAAAAAGGCTAAAACTAAAGAAATTGTTTCAATACTGTTAAATAAAGATAAATATGTTACTTTAGTTTCTGTTAAATTTGATAACACTTACTTTCCTTTGCTAAAACTGACACTTAAAAATTAATTAACTCATTAAATGGAAATCATTGAATTCTTCCAGACATAAAACTTCCCCGCCTCAAAAATACAACAATTATTTAGCTAGTGACATTAAATGACACAACTTTCATCTTGTCATCTGGCCAAATTCAAATTTAAAACCTGACAAAGTGCCTAAGCTTTTTAGTGTTTTGCTATTAAGTTTTCATTTTATTTCTAATCATTCATTAGTTTTTAGATTTCTGGCTTGTGAAAATGGGGGCAGATTTGTTCCTCGAAACGTCAAGTATTTTCATCTTGCTAAGGCTTTTAGTTTCCTTAGGGTCACTTATGGTCATAAATTTCAATAAGACTATGGTTCAGAAAAAGGTATGGACTTTGACTCACAAAGATGTTTCATAAAACTTGATTTTATAGGTATGTAAATTTCTTTGAAATACTGCAGGTTTTGCAAAAAAATGGAATATAAGTAGTTTACATTTTTCTTGACATGAGATTTTGAATATCTTACAATGGGTTAGTTGGAGCTAATGGAAAACACAGGGTTATTTTGCGAAAACTGGTGCTCACGAATAAAGTCCAGTATTATTTCGATAGGGCCTATTAAACAAAGATTCCCACGCCCAAATCCCAATAAAAGCAAAACACGATTAATTTTTAGCGCCGATACCAGAATGAAATTGGGCAGGTATAATTTTTGGAATGCGATTGCCCTTTAGCCGTCGGTCTCGTGTGAATCACTTTCCTGGTATGAGAATAAATTCATGCAAAGCTCCGTCAGGCTCTAACAGGTTTAATGGGATGATATTTTATTAAGCAATCACAGAGGACTTCCTATGTTTAAACGTTTTCGACGCCGAAGTTTTATATTTCAGTGGTTTCATTCGATATCTATAGACACGAGTATAGTAGATCTTTTAAAACCTGTTATCAATGGTAGCAACATTACACCAAACCTCTTTCATATCACATCTATTACCTTCCTCCTCATTTGTTCTGCTGGTTTTTCTAAATGAATGGATTTACTATGTAGGGGTTTGGAACCTTCGGCAAAATGCATTAAAACAAAGTTCTATCCACAATACCGAAATAGAATTTTTGTACTCGACGCGCGATTTGCTAACCATGCATTATCAGGAGATGATTAAAACTTTTAATCATTTTAATCAACTACTTATGATGCTAACATGGTTAGCGAAACGCGCGTCCAATGCAAAATAGTATATTAAAGTACTAGTTTTAAAAAAACATATTTTTTTCACGAGCAGGAAATTAGGAAATGACCCGCTTGCTAAGAGTTTTCTAAAGTGCAAGGGCGCTAAATGTCTTTTAGATCTTGTATGCAGTTTTTCTATTTTGTAGGTTTTTCAATGAAAAACATTAGTTTATTCTAGTCTCTATCAGCAGTTACGCTGTATCTTGTAATTTTTTACGTCTTTATTAGTAGAAATCCCATTCAAAGTGGTGTCGCCATTTTTACTAGTGGTGACCTTGAACTTGCGACTTTGAACAATTTTGTTATTATCATCGCAATCAGTCAACAAAAGCAGTCTCGAAAAGAGGCTCTTTGCGTGTCGAAATGGAAACATTTTGAACGCAAAATAGAAAAATTCGGTTTCGGTATTGTGTATACTGTATAGAATGCTGTTTTAGTGAATGTGTTTACGTCATGTTTCACATTTGTATTAAATTTCAATTCGAAAAGACCCGTAAAATATGTTTGATGTTATTAGCGAAGGTAAGAAAGATAATTTCATTAAAGCAATCGCTTCAAGGTAATGGAAAACACTGCATGATAAAATGGCCACAAAATGCGTTTCTCTATCTGAGGAAGACAACATTTTCCTCTCAGCTCTAGTAGAATGGATAATCTCTGTAGCAAAGACTAAATTGCCGGTAACAAAAATACTTTTTTGTCATATACGCTCCCAAAAATACCTATTTTACGGACTCATTTGAGTCCGTAAAATACTTCTTTTTAGGCCTAGTCCCTGAAAGTCGTCATGGCAACCTTTACGGACTATTCCAAAATTCCTGAATATGTCTAAATGTCAAATTTCGAATGACATGTCAAAATTGTCAAATAGTTGCTACGTTATCAAATTCTAAGCTAACTTTGTCGTACATTATGATTTCGAAAATTATGGTAAATTTGCAAATTTAACCGTTCTGAAGAATTGCAAAAAGCGTATAAATAAAAATTAAATTTTGGGAGCATATGACAAAAAATAGTGTTTGTCCCACGTACCTAAATGAAGTTTTTCAGGACTCATCTGCTATTCCGGACTCGGCTAACACCTCGTCCGGAAACAGCAATGATTCGTCCTGAAAAACTCCATTTTAGGTACTTGTAAGAAAAATAACTATTATGAGCTTCTTGCCAAGCTTCATTAACCCAAAACGCCAGGAAAAACGCCAGGAAAATATCTACGTGGTCATTCTCATCCAGATAGGAGGATCTCAGCATTTGAAGATGTTGCATCTCAACCGACAAAATAACGTTGACTTTTAGATGATATTTGCAGAAAATTGTATCTGATATGTGTGAGAACTTCGATCATTAAGATTTTAGATTTCCGTTGCATAACAACCATCTGGAGATCAACTACTAGATATATCATCCCAGAGAAAACCTAATATTTTAGCCAATCGCTATAGATTCTACTATCCCGCCTCTATTCAAAAGAGTACTGTTTTAGCCCAAAAAATAACCTGCGGTGTCTAAAAAGACTGACAGCGAACAAATACTATTCGTACTGTCATCGACCCATGTTATTAGATCTTATCAGAACAAATAAGAAGATTAACAATCAAAAGCAAAGAAAACAAGACAATTTCTAAAGAGTTGAAGAGAAGGAACAGTAAGCAAAGCATGTGGAAAACGATTCAACAACCTTTTTTCAGTGATAGTGAATATTTTTACCCATGGGATGATCAGCAAGAATACTTCAACCTTCTAATGTTAACGAAAGGTCATTTTGTATTATGTAATCTCCTGGATGAAAGACGCCATCAAACAAAGTTTGCATATCTGTGCTTGGCATGGGAAATCATCTTGCATCCAGGTAAAGGAACAAGATATACATTTATATTATATAGACGCAAGTACTTTATAAAGTAAAGTAGAATTCCCAATGAAAAAAATGAAAAAAAAATTGCGATGGTTTAAAAAAAACATTGCCTATTACAGGAATTTAAAATCACATGTTTGGGTTAGTTTGGGTTACACCCCATAGCAAACCGAATATTTTAGCCAAACGCTGTAGATTCTACCATCTCTTCTCTAGTCAAACGAGTACTATTTTGGCCCGAAATATAACCTGCGGCCTTTAAAAAAATTGAATCTTTCGTACTATCGTCGGCCCATATTTTTAGATCTTGTAAGAGGAAATAAGATCAACAATCAAAAGCTGGAGAGATAGCTAAGAATTATAAAGCCACAAGAAAATAAGAAAACTGCTAACGAGTTAAAGAGAAGGAACAGAAACAAGGCAAGAGTTGCTGCAAAATGAAGCAAAGCATATCGATAATGGTTCAAATTCGCAAATTTTTATCAGTGATATTGAAATTTTCGCTCATGGGATGATTATTAACAAGAATACTTTAACCTTCTAATGCTCATGGAAGGCCATTTTTCAATATACAAATACCTGGATGGAAAACGCAATCAAATAGTTTGTATATCTGTGCTCAACAAGGGAAATCATCTTATATTCAGACAATGGGAATAGGCGAAGAAAGAGTTTATAACAAAGGAACAAGATATGCAGTTATATTATATATAAACAAGTAATTGGTAGAGTAAAGTAGAATTTCTCAACCAGAAAATTTAAGCAGAGAAAGACGAATTAGTGATGGTTTTAAAAAAAATCATTGCCTGTTACAGGATCAGTTTTTAGATAATTTTTAAATGTTAATAGTGATTCTATCAGAGCGCCACATCTCGTCTAACATTATGTCGTCTACAGCCAAATGTTTATAATTATTTATCAAATAAATAGTAAATTTTTTATATATCCTATAAATCTTATAGATGCTAGGAATGCATCAAGCATGCATCTGAAGGAGATTCTATTAAAAATATAATGTATTACCTTCAATAAGTAATTAATTTAAAAAAGTGCCTAAACGATTTAATTTTTTTTTCTAGTTTTTATATTTTCTCTATATTTAAGGTGGTACCTAATGAGACTACTAAATTTCATTTACTACTGACTGAAATCATGACATGGTAAAAAACAAGGTAGTGTGTATTTCAACAGATATATCATAGGGGGTTAAAATATGTAAAATTACTAGTCGCGAAAGAATAGCTAGAGAATAGAAGAGAAGGAACAAAGTTGCTACAAAATCAAGCGATGTTATAAATTCAACTATTTCGCAAATTTTATCTGTTGTAGGGAACATGTTTGCTCATGAGACGATTATTTACAGGGCAATATCAGTATCCCATTAGGTAATCGGATTTTAGTTCACGAACAAGCGAAGAAATAGGTTATACCAAAGGAACAAGATATACATTTATATCATATGTAAGCAAGAAATTGGTATGTAGGTTTCTCAACGAGAAAATTAAAGCAGAGAAGAAAAAAATATAGATGCCTATTTCAGGAATTTGAAATCACGTGTTTTGCATATTGATTTTAATTGATATCGGAGAAGCTATCGTAATAATATTAATAACTGAAATGTGTACCTTAATAATGTTTTCTTTTCAATGAAAGCTGCATCTCACAATATCACTTTAATTGGGGTGCCTATCTTTTAACGGAATATTTCAGTATAGTTTACTTCCGAAATAAAGTACTTTATACGTGTTTTTTCATGATTTGTAACAAATATTACCCAATCAAAAATAAAGAAAATAAGATATTTAAAGATTTTTTGGATTTGAAACTAATTGTAAATATATTATGAGAGGTTCCTGAAACTGCTATAAAAATGTAGATTCCCAATTTTAAGCTTTATTTGTTTGTTTATCAATTTTTTAAAATGAATCTCCCCGAGATAGTGCCGAAATACCATAAACTATATTACCTAACATGAACATCGAATAATTATCTTTTTATCTTTTTCATACTGCTTCAAATTTAACTCAACTTAATACAGCCCTGAATTAAAATTTGATACTCAAAAGAAGGGCGCGGGTGGACTTTGAACGAAGTAGTAAAATTTTAGGGGGAACTCGCGACCATTCTTCGACATACGTTTTAAAGTTCAACGTATACTCCGAGAAGTGGGTGTAAGCAGTATTTTAAGCCTGTGCCAGACAGGCTGTCAATAGGTTCTTAAAACTCAATATAAAAACCTCGAAAAACCTTTTGTGTATATTGCCTGGCGTGAAAGGCATGATGTTGATTGGCTGCTTTAGAGAGCGGAGTGCCTCGTTCGTTTTGGGCGATTATGGACTTATATTTTGTATATATTTTTTAAAATATTGTGCATTTTATTAGACGTATTATAGGTTCTCATGGGAATTAGTTTTATTAAAACATTTACTTATGTTCTCTTGAATTCGTTGTTTCTAAAAGATGAAGTGACGCGCAGCAGATAGAAATGATTAGTTTAACGTAGTCCATTCCCTCCGTTTAATAATGTTTTAGAACATTAGTGCAACTAATTATATGATCTGGAAATTAACTGGATAATTTTAAGCTAATAGCAAATTCTGTCCATCTCGCCAAACACTATATTATGTCGTCTATAATTTACAGAGACAAATTCTCATAATTTATCAAATGATTATATAGTATCATATTACTTATTTTCAATAAGCAATTAAGGGCGAAAGAGTACAGAATACCTACTTTTACATAATTTAAAAAAAAAAATCTCCAAAGTTTATATTTTCTGCAGATTAAAACGTGTCATGGTGCAACTCACCTTAAATTTAGTTTTTCAGTTTGAACTGTTTCGACCTAATCCTACTTGCTTATTTTAATTGGTCTGAATTTTTATTGTCTAGAGGTTTGTTCCTAATTTGAAATGTATGCGTGAGTTGTTTAAGAAAAATTAATAAAAACTTTAAAAGTCAAAAGAAACCTGTAAAATTAAATATTCATATTACTACTAAATTTCATTTACTACAATTGAGGTACGATGTCATTAATTTTTGTAATAACATGAAAACCATGGCATGATATATTGTATGGGGACAAATAATTATGTAATAATATCATGTTAGTTATTATTGTTATAGATGCTTATCAAACCTAAAAAAATTAATTAATGAGGTAAAGTCTAATATATTGTGGTGCACAAGGTGTACCTACGTGAAATAATATTTCTGTGTCTTTAAACTTGTGAAGAAAAGTATAAGGAGATAAATGATCTAAATTTTATTTAGATCATATAGGTATATGGAAACCAAATGCTGCACTACACGAAGACTTAGATCATAGCCAAGAGTTCGAAAGCGTAAACAAGATGAACGAAGCTATTTATAAGAAAAATGTTACTGCAGCTACTATATCCATAAGAAATAAAATTCATCAATTAGTAGCGCTACAAATCCATATAAGGGAAATGGCGAAATGTCTGAAAGTTGAAGGTTGATATCTTGGACACCTTCTAACTGAAGCGTGGTCTAATAATATTATTAGATCTTCCACCAATAAAGCATTTAATAATACATACATGCAAAATTTTCGACGTAAATTAATAAGGAAATGCATAATTCCATTCACAGTTATTCTAAACTTACCCCCAAAAAAACGGAAGGGCAGTATGCATATTGTAAAAAACTCGTTATAAAAATATTTCCCTTTAGTTCAATTATAATTATCTGCTTTAAATTGCATTAAAATTGTCCAAACCATGTTTCAAATATCGAGGTATAAAATTTAAATAGTCAGCCTTTAGAAGTCTGCGCCACACATATTATATTATTGTTATTAAAAATAGTTAATGTTTATAATAAATAATTTGGAAGCATCCCAAATAAATTACCATGACATTAAAATAATCCCTCCTTTACCTTTTCTAACTCTGTATTATCGACATCCGCCTATTAGAAAACAATAATGCCCGACGACTTCCTTTCGGATGGCGGGCCAAGGTTCATCAGTATGAGGCGCACACAAGTACGCCAGCACTAAACACGGTCCTGGATTACTAATAATTTCATGCCACATCGAGAGCGCGAGAGAATCAAGCATGGAAAACAGAGACGTCCCAAAAGCGTGTACAAAAATTAAAATTATATAATTTGACTCTCCTCTCCTCCTAGCCCCACACTATTTATTTTTATATTTCAATTTATTTGCATTATGGTGACTCAGCTGTGCGATAAAATAATTGTTTTACGTTTTATTTAAATGTCTAGATGAAAAATATTAATTCAGATTACACTGCCAGATTACGGCACTTGAAGTTACATCATTCTCCGTATATCAACAAACGGCCTATATGATTATTTAATTCTCTTTTACAAAAGTCACAGCAGAAACAGCTGCTGTTGTTTTCTCAAGAAAAATCCATAAAAATCGACAGGGATAGTTGAGTTACCCAAACTAACGTTGCCAGAATAAAATGAACTCCATTCTATATCGCCTAGATTTCGTAATATCCAATATTGACTCTTACTACTACTATTTTTTATTATCATTTTTTGTACGAATTTGGAGTTTCGAACTAGAACTTTTGCTTAAGTTAACTTTGAATTACCTGGGAAGAAGGTTGAAATGATTGATATATGCAGCAATAAAAAAATCGCATGTTGAAGCGATTTTGTAACGGTCATAATGTGGTAACATACTTGATTGTTTACTAATGCTAAATTTCATCTACTTACCTTTCTGCTAATAAAATTTGTATTTACCATTCTGCTTATTAAAAGAATTTCCAAATGGGAGGTGTTTAAATATTCATTAATTTTCAAAATAAGACGCACTTAGAATGAGCTCGTCATATATTAATCAGAGATATCACAGTATATCAACACTTCTCCAATTAATTGCGAGTAAAATCCAATAATTTGTTTCCATGCCTCGCTGCAAATGTTTGACTTTTTGTGTTGACGTTATCTTTTATTTCATTGTCTCCCGGAAAGGGAGGAAGAAAGCACACATGTTCTTGCCCTCACAAAAAAAAACAAATTAAATACGTATTTAGTATTAAGTGGATTTCAGGAGTTTGGACGATTATTTTGTCACGAAAGCATGCTTATCAACAGTAATGTTAACTCGCTTGAGCTGTTACTTAACATAGCCTCATGTTTTCTATTTTCATAAAATGTGTACCTTTCATGGATATATTGGATCCTACTTCCGATACTTTAAAACTTCTGGACTTGTCGTTTCGCCTGGCGCATAAGATGCAATAAATAATTCCATTTATAAATGGGGAACTGGCTGCAACAAGTGATTGATACGGATATCACATTCACTGTGAATTTATTTAAGATTTTTTGTATTTTTGTTTCTCGTATTGATAATACTATATTCAATAATAGTAAGTTATTGGCGTTTTTTACAACAAATTCATGGCTAGGATATCAATAAGTGAATAAACAAACAAATAAGACTTAAAAATTTAAATACAATCTTATAACAGTCTCAGGAAACTCTTATAATATATTTACAATTAGTTTCAAACCTAAAAACTTTAAATGTCTTATTATCCTGATTTTCAATTCGGTAATATTTCAAAAAGAAGAATAAAATGTTTTTAAATAGTTCAAAATATATAAAATGTTTCATTTCGAAAGTAAACTATTTTGAAATATTCCATTTAAAGATAGATACCCTAATATTATCGTATGCAGCTTCATTGAAAAAAAATAGATATTTATTAAGGTACACATTTTATTTAATAATATTATTACGATGGCTTCTCCGACATCTTTTCTATAAGTAAAAATGTCACGTTGGCTCTAAGTATAAGAAACTTATTTTAACAACGAGTTTAGTTACCTCGTTTCAGAAATTTATCTCTAAATACGACCTCGTAGTCAGTCCCCTAACATATTACAAAGTCATCTTTATCCGTTGACTAATAAGCAAGTTAATTAATAATAATCTAGTACCCAATTTAATAAGTCCCACAATGTATAAACGAACGTTTCTGAAAATATCACAATAAATCATAAGTTTTAATTTAGAATGAAATTCATATGCGTTGAAGGAAAACGACATTAATATAATGAAAAATCTAAAGAAATACGTAATGCAAACTTTTTTTTCTAATTTTGATATATTATCAAAAGCAATGGTTTTAGCAACGCTATATGTGCTCTTTTATATATTCATTAAAACCAATATTTAATGATGAGCAAGACTGGTCTTGGTCTTGCGGTCTTGGTCCTGATCTTGCAGAAAAATCAAGACCAAGATCAAAACCAGCTCCAGGTCTACAAGACCAAGACAAACATGCTAGCAGTGAAAAACTTATGCAAGACCAAAACCCAATATTGCAAGACTTACGCAAGACCAAGGCCGAGCATGCGCGAGTCTTGCGATCTTACATTTTTTGAATAATTTTTATTTGTTTACATATTGCTCTTAATTCTCAGATCGAAATACGGGGAAAAAACTTTCTATAAACGTTTGCAAAAATCATTTTGTTTGTGAGATACATGCAGGGAATGTTAGACCGTATTCACTATTTGCTACGCCGCCAGTGGCGGATTTGCAGTCTAGGCCGCCCTAGGCCCCAAACTATCAGCCGCCCCTTTCTCAGAATCCACCATATAGACTACATAATGAAACTACTTTATTGCCAACTTTTATCTAAATGGATTTAGAAATTCAGGGAAAAAATTTATTACATGTGATGACATTTTTTACTTTACTGGTCTAGGTACATAATATACTATTTTTGACACTATTGGGGCCGCCCCTAAATCTGGCCGCCCTAGGCCCGGGCCTACCATGCCTTACGGTAAATCCGCCACTGCACGCCGCATTGTGTTAATGAACTAGAATGTATTCAACTAAAAAGAGCAGTCAAATTTTAAAAGAAAATTATACTCATAATTACAAAAATTTAATTTGGACTTTAAACAAATTACACAAAAAATGTCAATTGATTCCTCCAAGCGCTCTTGCATATAGACCTGGAGATAGTGACCGACTTTTGAATGCGATTTTGGCCAGTATGCCCTTTGGACGCTATAATAATACGCATATTCTGATGTTATAAAGTCATAAATTTAAGCATCATCCTGGGTTCTTCACATACAGGATGTCCGAAAAGGATAGGAATGTATTTGGGATCTTGAAATCTATAAGAGATAAAAAATGGCTTAAATGGAAAACGTTGTAAGATATTTAATTGCTAGTTCAATTCTGCTTTGATAATGAATGAATCTTAATGAATTTATAATTCATATTAATGAATTTCTTAATAAATTTTATTTATATTTTTTTATTTTCGACATATTTTCAAAAAAGTTTTATTTTTAAATACTGCTGGTTTCATGTAATTTGTAAATTTTTGTTTGTCCCTACTATATTTTTTCGACAAAACATAGTGCAAAGTTCAGCAGTCGTCCCTGTCTTACGCTGTGTAATTTGGTAGTTTTTTTAATTGTTCTTTGTTGTTTAAAATGTTCATTGCAATCCGCAATAATATCTATTTTAATCCTGTCATGAGATATGAGTGTTAAGTGAAGGAGAGAAAAGCAATATTTTAATAAGTTTCATGAATCCTCGTTTTTCTTTTAACAAGAAATATTGATTTCTATTGCATGCATATGCATTACACTTTCATACTGAGAAATATTGTACCTTTCATTTAAAGTAAATAAAGGTTTAAACCTTTATTTACTTTAAATGACTTGAAAAACTTTTGTTTATTGTCTTTGTAAAAATTGCCTCCAGTAAAAAGTCTACCAAAGAGTGCAAGACTTGCATGAGTCTTGGAGCAAGGCCAATAACAAGACTGGACCCTGCAAAATCAAGACCAAGGGCACTTATTAGACTGTAATACCAAGACTAAGGCTAACCCGGTCTTGGTCCTGCATTTGCTCATCACTAGTACTTATATCAATGCGTAACAAAATGACAAAATATTTTTTGTTGTTGAAATAATTAAATAAATTTTAAATTAATCATAAATAAAGACATTAATGATGATCATTTTCAAGCAATTATTGATATATCAAATAAAGAACAGTCGAGTCAAAATGATTTCAATTTGGTACAGTTGAATCTTTCTCAAAATATTAGCAAAACGTGGCCAAGAAATTCACGATAAGAAATATTTGAATTATAATACAGAGTAAAATAGGAAAAATTGTTTAAAGGATGATGATATTGGAAGGCATCATAACTTACACGTGTATTATCGAAAATCAGCATTTGAAATTAAAGCAGATTTACATATTTTACTAAAAATGCTACAAATAATTGCTCATCTTAAAAGATTTGATTTAAACGACTTAGGTTACACCTGGCTTTTAATTTTGCAAGTTTTTCAATGCTGATGAAAGACATATTAGCTTAGAAAAAGAGAAATGAAGGAAAATTCGAGCTTAGTTGTAGGAAAATTAAATATAAATATTCATCTCAATTACTAATACTTATTAAGTCATTTATGTACAACAAATAAAAATATCTGAAGCACTGCTAGCGAGGGATTTTCTTCAATATATTGCAGTTTTGCCCTGATGCGTGTCATTAAGGTTTGGCTCTTCAACATCCAACTCCCTGGATTTTTTTGAAAAACCTACACCGCAACCGCTACTCATTTTGAGCTTCTCAGCCATTCCGGTTATCTTTACTGCACAGTCAAGCCCAAAATATCTCTCGGGGAAGGTTTTGTGGATTGTCTTGTCTAAGGACAAACGGTATGTTGTGAGCCTGTAATCATTCCTACGTGGCTCGGGCATGATTAGCGAATAACCAAGTCCGGCCAAAACATAATGTTGCCGTTGGCATGATGCTTATTAATAAAATCTATGAATTTTGGAGGAAATTGTGAATATAAGTATTATGGTGTACTGCAGGTCCCATAACATGTCCCACATAGGTTCAGAACCGAGGTCAGAACACACCAGCTTCAGACATCGCAACCCAGACTAAAAATTTTTCTACAAACTTGGCCTTTGGTTTGTACTTTACATTCTCGGGATTATCATCAATATCATCTGATATAAATATGATTCAATTGTTGGCAAACTGACGAGTACGCAATAAGCCACAACAAAAAGGGATCCTCTAAAGTTGGGCATCTGTGTATTTCAGGAATTTTGTTCACTTTCGGCATTTGAAGTTATTGATTTCGATACAATATTAATGGAATGAAACACAACACCAAAATAAATTTAAGGCACGGTATTACCTTGCATGATATTATAGGTACCTCAAGATTGTAACTTTATGCAAAAAAAACACGCGAATGATGTGCACGTGCAGGTATTGAGGACACTGAAAGAGGAACGTGCTCTCAAATATATTATTCGATTTCTTCAATTACATACAAGATGGAAATAGTCTCTAGGGGCTGATTCAAACCGACATTTGTAACTATGCCCAGAAACTGAAATTGCAATTCTTTTAGGACTATAGAGCATGAATTAGCTTGGGTTACTGAAAATGATTCATGCTAGAATATATCGTATTATTGAAATCAACATCAGTAAGTCTTAATTTGGTTTAAATTTTAAAAGTTTTCTGGAACATTTAGAGGCAAAAACTAGGAAATGCCGGTTATGTAATGAGAAGCCAGAACAGGACTCAAAGTAAAATAGGGGAAAAGCGCGGTTTAGTCCGCCAAAAAACATCAGGGCTGAAAAACTATCGCCAACGCAGCACAATTCAGAACAGCAGCAAACAAAAGGAAGATCATGTTTTTGTACGACCATCTTAATCTTCCTAAACGTTCCTGAAATCTGGCGAAACGTTTGCTTTTCACTCTCGAGGCTATTTTTTATCGTACAATTCTTAGGACACTTTTAAATTTATGTCATACTTGGGTATTCTAGCAAAAAATTACGTAATTTTAATAATTTTTATTGTTCTTCTCGGACTTTTTTTTGTTCTTCTGGGAAATTTTCAGAAATTTATCGGCTTATAACAATGTCTTTATTAGAACGCTCAGTTTTCTTTTGGTCCGTTCGATTATTGCCGCAAAGATGCGTAAGAAGATACTTTCGCTTTAATTTCTTTTTTTCTAGAAACATGTTCGTAATTATTGCGTATATTTGTTGATAAATATATGATATTTCACTGGTAGTTGTTACCAAAACATCCCTTGCTTTATCTCAAATTAAACTAGATTAAGGTAATTAATTATTGGATTCGTTAGTAAATTATACTTTTGGAGTGCATTATTAATTAAAAAAGCTATTATTTTCTGATTTGTGAACGTATATTAATAATATTACTACAATATTTTTTCTGACGTATTTTCTATTGTTATGTTTTAAGTACGGCTAAAGTTTTTGAAAGTATGCCAATATGACATATTAAAAAATCATTAAAATCCTTTAACAAGTAGTAGACAACTTATTTAAGAATAAGCTAGTGTCATTATAACAAAGGGTAAACCCAGTGGCGCGTTCAGGATTACGGTTTTGAAAATTCTATCTAAACAAATCTTTATTAGATTCAATGATTACCTATAAAATAACCATTTTAGCATCATCAGGAGATAGTTACAACTGAACTTACAATATACCTAACTTTATTTTATACTAACTCTTTGCTTAATCAAGCGAAACCAAAAAAGAACCAATCTTGGGATCTTACTAGTCACGCTCGACCAACCAATACAATGGGCTATAATAATCCGGAATAGGCCCTCTATCTCTTTTTAAACTATTCTTACATTTTACAATATCCATACTTTCGTATTCTTCTAAAAATCTCCTATCAGATATATTATTAATTTTAAATTAAATTGTTTTTGGATTATTATTTTCAAAAGCATGCTCGGCAACACTTGTTTTTTCTATTCTACCATACCTTGAATGAATGAATGAATGAATGATCTAGGGGGATGTAAATACACTGCGATCTGTATAGATCTATTGTGTCCCCCCTTCCATAGTGCTTCGGTTGATGTGAGTCTCAATCAGAGTACCTCATCCAGCTTCAGTGCTTTAATAAAAGTAAGTAGTCTGGATGGTTCTATGGATGAAAGTTCATCCTGTTCAACGATGCAGCACCCGAAGCAGGCCATTCGCACTCCGTAAGAAGGTGTTCCGGGGTTCTGTTCTACCATACCTTAAATGAGCTATGTGTTCTTTGATGCTCGTTTTTATAGATCATCTAGTTTGCTCAACAAATTTTTAGTTAAAATCCATGCATCCAATTTCATTTATTCCACTTTTTTCAATATTTAAATTTTGCCCTTGGGGCAACCAATATTTTCTAAATGTTGAACCAAATTTGGTACACTAATTTTAAACCTACGCCCTTAAAAACTTTTTGGAGTCCTCTAATATGCTAAGGATTATAATAATATGTTATCGAATCATATTTTTAATTTTCATCCTTACCAACGAAAAAAATGGAATCACGAATGGTCTTTCTAAAAGCATACAAAGTGTATAAAAGCTAACTTTAAATTAACAAATATTGAAGAATGGTGCGAGTTCCAGAGCAAAATGTTTTAAGTAATTGACATGGAATGCACCAAGAAAGTGACATCCATCAATAAGAAACTCAGGAAAATGAAGCCTAAGTTTGGTAGTTCTCAGGAAGTCGTAAACATTGGAGAAAACCAATCTTCTCAATCTTTTGATAAAGCTGAATTGGATCTTTTAAATAAATATATGAGTTTTGCATTACCTCCTTCAAAGAATAACCTACTTGATATTGTAGCTAATATAGAAAGCTCTCAATAATTTTAATTGATAATAATATAAACTCTAGACCTGGAAAGGAGAAAAGTATAACCAAGTGATTAAAGAACAAAGAAGTAATATAAATTATCTGTGACCAATCCTAATATGCCCAAACTATTTTGTCTTCCCCAGATTCATAAACCTGGTAAGGCAATGCGCCCCATAGTCTCGGCAATAGGATCACCAAGTTATAATATTTCCAAGTGGCGAGCAAACCAGTTTAAGAAATTACATATAAAACGACAGAATTCAGAAGTATTCATTAACAAAATTGAAGGTACGAACATTATGGAAGGAAAGATGGAAATTTTAATCTCGTTTGAAAGATTGCCAATAAAACCCTCCTCTCGCTGTCTCACTAGTGGCATTGTCCCTTAAAAGCAGTTCCTCACTCCGGTGCAGTGAGAACGTAAAGCCGTATTAATTCGTATTTAATTACAGTTTTAAACCCATTTACTTATCAGCCGTAAGTAACTAAACGCTAACGAAAAAAAAAAACGACCTCCGCCACTGTGGCAGCAATCATCGTTTCTCT
>MU191224.1:14715-33672 GCA_016904865.1 Pissodes strobi | reverse complement strand
AATTTTGAATTAATATCACAAAATGCTTCATCATTCAATTGTCGTGTGTAGTATATCATACTAATTTCATTCGATCTGCTTCACTAAATCTTCCAAATTTTACACCGACAATAATTATTGAATGTTCAGCAATTCTTGGAACATGGTAAACTGTGACCTTTAACGAGTCTGTTTTTGCTAACACATAATCAAGTAATGTACTTATTGTTATTCTTTAACTTTCTGATCTATTCCATAGATTTGTAATACATTTTTTACTTTTTTGTATAAAAAGAATCTTCACCTAACTTTTCAATATTAAAATCTAAATTAAAATCACCTAAAATAATACAATTTCTACTGTTAAAATAATCTTCGAAACTTTCTTAGAGTTTTGCTAAAAAAAAAGCATCGCTTGAGCAAAGAGTATATATAATGTAAAGAGAGGACAGTAAGACAGAGCAATCAAATTAGAGAGGGATAGATGAGAACTCCGGTTTAAAGGGCGCCTCGTATGTTATCGGATTATATCGGACACAATCGTCAAGCAAGGACGATTAGCCAACACAGTGGGTTAAATATATCTCGTAAAGGTCAAGTTTAGATTTATTAGGGAGACGTTTGGTTTAGTTTTTTAATTCATATTGTGTAATTGAAATTAAGTGTGTAAACTTTAATTATGATATGTAACACAATTCATTTAATAGAATTTTTTAACAATCACTCGGTAAAATTTAGCTTACCTACAATACATGCATTTTACATGACTTTTCTCAAAAAATCCTCGGATTTCTGATAAAACATTAATTGTTTTAATTTTGTTACTAAATATTCAGAAAATTCTACTTTAATAATTAAGCTTCATACTCACTTTCGCGAATTTCGCCTTTTTTGGCATAAACTGTCATTTTCAGCTTTAAAATTATTCGCGGCAAAAATTTTGTTTTTACGAATTCTACCATAATTGTGAATTAACCTCAAATTTCTTGACTGCTTTGCTATATTTATTTGTTTATTCTTTTCAGGCATTAAGTTCATTAATTAAATTGTAGAATGGATACTTTGACCATTGGATAATAATATTAATTATAATTTTTTTCGGTGGAGATATTATTATTTTATGTTCTTTGCGTCCTTTTGGTAATTATCCTAAAACTACGAAATACCCACCAGCTAAATGACACCAGAAAAGAAAATTTTCGGTTAGAAATATATTTTTAAAATGCGATTTTGGCAATTTAGTTGCAGAAATGAGATTAATTGAGCCCATTCTAGACTTAAAAATATATTACTAACCTGCTTACATCTTCCGGTACTTGGACCTAGCCTATAAAACTTATTCCACTAAAAGCATAAATTCGCAAAAAAGTTAAAACTATTTGAACTTTTTACCAAATATTCGCCGACAAAATTTCGCGTCAATGAGTATGCACCAAAACTTACATTCGCGCGAAAAATCAACAACTGTCAAAAAAGGCGAAATTCGCGGAAGTGAATATGAAGCTTTAAAGTGAGATTCGAATAGAATTTACTTTTTCGTTGGTTTATCTACATACTAACAGTTTATCCGCTCTATGTTTTGAATGCAACTTTCCTCCTTTAAAATAATTGGAAACTATTGATTACACCTTTTTAATTTAAACTGAAGGAAATTCTTATTTGATTCATTAAAGCTTTTAGACGTCCTGAATAAATTTTAATAAAAACTCGCCGGAAACATTAAAAAATTGAATTTTATCACATTTTTTTAATTAAAATAAGTTGAGCACTGATGAGATTTTAAGAAAATGTAAAAGTTTAAACAAATACAGATAATTTGAATGAAAATCACTCGATATAAAATTTTATCCTAGCAGAAAGTATTAGATATTTAGTAAATGTTGTCCTCAATTTCGTTATTTCGACCCACTGTGATGAAATCGATTATTCGCCATCTTGTTTGACTTGACGTCAACATCGCCCGCCTTGATAAAAAGTTACATTCGGCAACGTCGCGATATCTCCGAGTTAAAGGGACGAGGTCATTGAAACGGCTGACGAAAGACCAAAGGAAATTCGCCGGCTGTCTGCTCTTTACATTATATACTCTTTGACTTGAATTTGGTGAGTGATATGCCATATTTTTCCATCGATTTTTACTGATATAAACTGTATCCAGTAATTTTTATCTTCTATATACTCGTTTTCAGTTGCGAATGGGATGTAATTCATGACAAAAATAATGACACCACTTGTTTGCTGGTACTAGAGTTACATCTTATGAAACTGTATCCTTGGACAAAGATTTCTGCATCTTCTATTTCGGGGGTGCATTTTGCTTCACTCAGTATTATAATTTTGGGCATACAATTAAACATTTTTGATATAATTTCATCCCCGTTTGCAAGAAAATTTTGCGAGTTCACATATAAAATGTCATTATTTTTCAGGCTGGTTTCTATCGAGGCCATTGTTGTCTCCCTCGTTGCGTAAAATTTCTGCGATGATAGTTGATTTCTGTTCATCATATAAATGGTTTGATCTTGACATTGTTAGGCCAAAAGTCACTCACCATAATCTTCTGTTCAAACTGTGGATTTATTGTGATTTTAAATGATGACTTGACTGTATATGATCACAAGATATGACAGGAACTTTTTGTTCCTCTACATATGCTTTAACCTGTTCATCATGATCTTATTTATAGGTACTTATATTGCAATACACTAAAAAATAACATGGAATAAATTTATGGATATACATTATGACTTTTCCTCTTCGACCAAGCCTGGCGCACATAAAAAAGAAATGGGCTTTTACCGGTGATTAAAACTGGTCCTCTCCATTGGCCTCCACTTTGAAAACTTCCTCTTCAGTTTTCTTTCCAGCTGTCTTTCGATGTCTTCGACATCTCTTCCCAGCGTGAAATTTATCTTGTTATTTACAAAGTTTGTGGGTGCTGAGATGTTATTACTAAACAGCGGCCACCAGTCTGATCTACGAGTCAAGTCAAACCGAAGCAGCGCTAGGTTTTGTGTTCTTTGAGCATTTCCCCAAACCTATAAAGAGCAAATGCAATTATTTAGGAAATTGTTATATAAATAGTTGACGGACGTCAGCTAGTAGTGCTAACACTGATCATATCAAATTTTCCTTTTTATTTCTTTGCTAATTTAGAGATAGCTAGAAATGTTAGTAAAACATAAACTTACTTACGTTTTCGCTATTGACAACACAATATACTTTCTGCAATGGACAAAAAGGATCATTCAAATTAATTTTTTCATTATAAACGACATCTAAAATGAAATAGGTCGGTACGTCAGAATCGCGAGTATTTTCACGAAGAAGCACATAGCTGGTGGAACCATGCGGTATACCATAACCTAAAAAATAGTTAAAATTTGCTTACAATAACAATGTGGCAGGGAGATGGATTTCCTTACCCAATAATAAATATGCCTCCATCTTCAATGCCAGTAAGAAGCACGTAAGCATTATGCAGTGGTCAATTACTGAACCAATCATGAAGTTGAGAAGTTGCTGCAAATTAATCCAAAGTACTAATTAAATTTGACCTTGAAATTGGCAAATATGTAAACATTCAAGATAAATTATAAACAACGCGAGCGAACAGCGCAGGCAATTATGAATCTTAATGTTGCAACGACCAGCAGATTTATAAATAGTCACGGGAACCATCCATTAGTGCGAGAGGCTTTTGTCTCTAATCATTGCTGCGGTCCACAGGGTACGTGGCTCTGATTGTTCTACCGATATCCTAATCCTCACACAGCCCACATGAGTTCTTGGAGTATATCTGTCTGAAGTACTAAAGTTGGAATCAAAACTCTAAGTTAAGTAATTTATAAAGTTAAACAGTTCGTACTTTAAGTTGGACTTACATCTGACGTCAACCATACTTTCTGGTAGACATTATTACTCTCTGCAAATGGAATCAGTGAAACATATCTTAAACACTGTTCTGGTGTCACGTCAAATTCTTCGTTATTCAGCTGAGGTGGTTCCAGAGGTCTTATATACCTAAAACACACCATTAAATATATATCATTTGGAGACCATATTCCATATATGATTCGATGTTACCTTGTGATACAATTGGTTAGACCGTTTGTGTCAATAGCAAATCCGTTAATCTTTTTGCTTGGAAAACTTGAATTAAACATGTCGGTCCATTTAAGAACGTGGTCTTTGATGTAAGGAACATCATTGCTTGGTAGATCTGCCTAAAACGGTAATTATGTAATGTAAGATCCCTTAGGAACAAAACTGGACAAGAGGAGGCCTTCCTTGCCGACAAGAAAATCAATATTGTCTGTATGACGGCGGAACTGCAGGAGCTTCACCTGGCAGGTTACAAATGTGTCAGGCACCCTCCTCCAGGAAGCGATTTGTAGGGGCACGGCAATATTTTGCAATATAAAAACACAGGTTCAACCAATTTACTTTATTTTCGATTTAAATGTTGAAAGATGTATAGAAATGTCCTGTGCTAATATTGTAACTTTTAATATATATGTTTTAGTCCTCTACAGATCTCCAGTGGGCTATTTCGATACTCTTCTAGCCATATTGGAGGGACTTCTCCACGAATGGGGTGCAGGTAAAAACATTGGCTTGGATGGGGACTTCAATGTGCCCTTTGAAATGGAAGAACGTGAGGCTGTCCAGCCCTCCGACTTGTTGGGTGGATTTGGCTGTAATATATCAATAAATGGCTACAAAGTGAAACATTCTTTTCATATTGTTGATGATAATTTTCCGATTCCCGGAGACGGAATACTAAGTCGAGATTTTTTCATAAATTATAAAGTAAACCTGAATTATTCTAATTGGACAACGACATTTAAATTAGGTAATAGAAATATTACTATTCCTATTTCAGGAGGTCTGGAAGACGATGTCGTTTGCATCCCTCCCAGATGTGAAGTATTAAGATCGATCAGTAATCTAAAAGATGTTTCTCAAGATTGCTTAGTAATAAACAAAGAGCTGCAAGCCGGCGTCTTTGTTGCCAGAACAATAATATCTAAAAATAACCCTTTAATAAAAATAATAAATACGACATTTGAAACTGTTACTTTAAATATTTCGAACATAGAGACAATTAGCTTGGACCAATTTGAAATTTATAATATAGAAACTGACCTGAACGATAGAAATGCACAATTACTATCTCAACTTAGTCAAGATATACCCCAATTCATAAAACCAAAATTAATAGACTTATGTAAGAAATTTCCTGATATTTTTTCGCTAGATACGGATAAGCTAACAGTTAATAATTTTTATACTCAAAAATTAAAATTATCTGATAATGTGCCTATATATGTCAAAAATTATAGAACACCAATAGCTTTAAAGTCAGAAATGAATCGTCAAATAGACAAACTACAACAAAATAACATTATAGAACCATCTGTTTCAGAATATAATAACCCTGTCTTGTTGGTTCCAAAGAAATCTACTAATGGTCAAAGAGCGTGGCGGTTGGTGGTTGATTTTAGGCAACTAAACAAAAAACTAATAGCCGACAAGTTCCCACTTCCACGAATAAATGACATTTTGGATCAACTTGGTCGGGCAAAATATTTTTCTGTTATAGATTTAAGTTCAGGGTTTCATCAGGTGGCATTAGACGAAGGATCTAGAAATTTGACATCATTTAGCCTAGATGCTGGGTCTTTTCGATTCACCCGCCTACCGTTTGGCCTTGCAGTTAGTCCTCATAGTTTTCAACGTATGATGTCATTGGCTTTTTCAGGGATCACACCTGAACGAGCTTTTCTGTATATGGACGATTTAATTGTAATAGGCTGTTCAGAGAACCACCATCTAAATAATTTGGAAAGAGTGTTCGAAACATGTCGAAAGCATAATTTAAAATTAAACCCCGAAAAATGTCAATTTTTTAGAAAAGAGGTTATCTACTTAGGTCACAAAATTACAGATAAAGGTATTTTACCGGACGAGTCGAAGTACGACATTATAGATAAATATCCTATTCCCACAACATCTAATGAAGTAAAGCAATTCGTCGCCTTTTGTAATTTCTATCGTAGATTTATCCCACATTTTGCATCGCTTACGCATCCATTGAATAAGCTGATCAGGAAAAATAGTGAGTTCATTTGGTCAGAAGAATGTCAACAAAATTTTGAAACTTTGAAGAATTTATTAAAAAGTCCCACAATTTTACAGTATCCAGATTTTGAAAAACAATTTATCCTTACGACTGATGGATCGAATGATGCTTGTGGCGCAATACTTTCTCAAAATTTTGATGGTCATGAACTGCCTATTGCATATGCTTCTCGTGCTTTCACAAAAGGGGAATCTCATAAACCTACCATCTTAAAAGAACTAACTGCAATACATTGGGCTATAAAATACTTTCGTTGTTATCTGTACGGTCAAAATTTTTTAGTAAAATCAGATCATAGACCATTGGTCTACTTATTTTCAATGAAAGACCCTAATTCTAAACTTACCAGAATGAGACTTGATTTGGAAGAATTTGATTTTTCGGTTGAGTATATTAAAGGTAAAGACAATGCAGCTGCAGACGCACTGTCACGACTTAATATAAATAACTTAAAATAAATTCGCAACGACATGTATGACGTACTAGTAGTGACCAGGTCAATGTCAAAATCTACGACAATACCAGAAAAAATGAAACAAAAAGAACCCGACTCTAAACAACAGCCACAAATTTACGAAAACCTTAATAATCACGAGGCCCTGAAGGTGCCTTTCTTAAAGTTTGAAGTTAACCCTAATAATATTAGAATAAATATTTTCTACAAAAGGAAACTGAGCGCTCAATATACACTTCCAATCATTAATGGTAATATTGCATTAGAGCAAATATTATCTAGGCTTAAAAAAATGGCAAATGATGGAAATTTGAGTGTAATAAGATTAAACTTAGATGATAAATTATTTAAAAGGTGCACCATACATGAATTTAAACAAGCGGGACAAAATACCTTAAAAAATCTATCGATAGTACTTTGCACTCCGCGAAAACTAATTACCAATAAAAACGAAAAAATGCAATTAATCGAAAATTTTCATGAAAGTCCACTGCTAGGGGGACACTGCGGTCAAAAAAGACTTCTCAAGAAATTAAAAGCTTCTTACAGGTGGAAACGTATGTCACGGGATGTTGCTAATTACATTAAAAAATGTCATAAATGTCAAATTAACAAAGCCTTTTCTAAGCATATTGAACCGCTGACATTAACACTCACTCCGCAAAAAGCTTTTGATATTGTTTCCATAGACACGATAGGGCCATTTCAAAAATCGGATCACGGAAATGTTTACGCTGTAACTATACAGTGTGAGTTAACCAAATATGTAGTCATCATTCCCATCCCCAACAAAGAAGCGTTTACAGTGGCTAAGGCAATTTTTGAAAATTTCATTCTTATCTACATGGCTGAGGTCAGAAGTGACATGGGAACCGAGTATATAAATGAAACTTTTAAGAACTTGTCAAAATTACTGAATTTTGATCATAAAGTAGCGACAGCTTATCATCATCAAACCATTGGGGGTTGTGAACGTAACCATAGAGTACTTAATGATTTTATGCGCATGTATATAAATGAAACGCATTCTGATTGGGATAGCTGGTGTCGATATTTCGCATTTTGTTATAATACGACTCCAAGTAGTTATCATAATTATACTCCATTCGAACTCGTTTTTGCAAAAGAGACAAAATTAATAGAGATATTAAACAATAAACAAATAGCTCCGATATACAACATAGATTCGTACTACCAAGAAATTCGTTACAGGTTACAGGTAGCACAAAATAGAACTAGAGACTATCTTGAAAGAATTAAAAACTATCGAAAAACTTCTTGTGATTCTAAATGTAAACAAATGGAACTAAGGCCGGGTGATCTTGTTTTGCTAACAAACGACGGTCGTGAAAAATTAGATCCTTGGTACAAGGGTCCCTTTAAAGTTATCTCTCAAAAGGGACCTAATTGTGTCATAATGGATAATAAGGGCAAACAGTCCTCTGTGCATAAAAATAGAATAAAAATGTATTACAGTTAACCATATATTATTGTACTCGCATATTATTATAGATTATTATATTTAAATTGTATTAAAATGGGTGTTTCTAGGTGTAGTATACGGCAGGCCTGCCCACAAACATATTAAACTATATAGGATGTTATTCGTTTCATATATATACCCAAAATGCCCTTCATTGTTCCAATGGCCATGGAAATGAAGGTCATTTTTCTTGGGAAGGAAGGTGTAGAGGTTTAAATATATTCACCCTGTATTAGTCTATAAGTTCATTCACTTTTATTACCTAGCATAGTCAGCAGTGTGCACATCCTAATTAGCTCGTAAGCAACTAAGCATTATTGTCACATATTGTAATAACGAAATCAATCAATAAACGTTTATCAAAGGGTCATCAGCTCTAGCTTTCTTTCCACCACAAGTGGAGGATGGTGGCCTCTTCTGTTGTAGATTCGGACTTATCGTACCATAACTCCCAGGTAATACAATTTGGTTTAATTCCAAAAAGATGTACCTTCACACTGATTCACTTTTATAACCTAATAGAAAATACTTCTCTTGACTTCGTCGCTGACCCTGATGTAGGTGGGGATCAGAAATTTTCCAACTTTGTGCACATACCAAGAGGCTTTTCCTGAGGAGAAACACATTAATGCCCGTTCTGATCAGCCGGGTGACACGTCATGGTGTGGCGATAATCTCAGGAGAATGAGGGAACATCTGCATCTGCTCGGTAAACAGAAGGATTGCTGTGGTGTGGGGGGAAGTGCCATAAGGGAGGCCAGGGGACCCACGAAAACTATGTGGAATGTCATTAAAAACAGAGAAAATTTGCGCGAACCGGCAACATCGCCTGTTGTTGTCGATTTTCTAGGATAAACAAAGTCGAAATTTATCGTGAATTTCGGAAAAATAATTCGCGAAAAGTGCTTCGGTGTCTTGTTGAAAGTGCAAGGCATAAATGGAAACAAAGTTTCTCCCTAAAACACAAGAATTCGTTACGGTTAAACAATCTAAATAGAAACATTGTTGCCACTTCTATCAGCCGGTTTTTCCTGACGATTTAATTATTTACAAAACAAACTGCAAATAAATCAGCAAATATGGCAAATGTTTGCTTTAAGTGTAAAGTGAACTGTGTTATGAAGGAATCAAAAACTGATATATTTGGATATCCTTGTGACATAAATACATAAATAAGGGCCCTCATAATGACAACAAGGACATTACTCTTCTTCTGTGAAGATTGTAAAGATTCCATTAAGCAAGTACCAACTTTAAAACATGGTATGGAGGATATTAAGAAGGATTTTGGAGAATTGAAAGATGCCATGAAAGCGACAGTACCTAGTTATGCAGATGTGGCCAAAACTTTCGAACAAAAGACACAATCACTTACCCAAGAATTCAAGGAATTGGAAAACAAGTTAAAAGAGAAATCCAATCAGCAAACTACAGATTTCCAACCATCATTGGATGCCCTTAAACAGGACATCAAAAACCTGGAAAATAAAGTCACCAATTGGGAGCAATTCGAACCTTGAACCAACACTGTATGAACTGCAAGAACGAGAAATAAGGGCACAAAATGTGCTCCACTTTGGTGTGTTGGAAGTTTCAGAATACTCTACCAGGGAGGATAGAATAGAGAAGGATAAAAATAGGGTTCATCAAATCTTAAAGGAGGTAAATTCAAATATAAATATAAATAAAATAAAGATAATGAGAAAAGGAAAATATGAAGAACACAAAGTGAGACCCGTTAAAATAATATTTCCAAATAAAGAAGAAGCATTAAATATATTAAAGCAAAAGAGCAAACTGTCAGCATTGACAAACACAACTTATATTAAAGGGGATCAAACTGAAGCCCAAAGAAAGTATATGAAAGAGTTGATACAAGAACTGGAAATACGAACAAATCAAGGAGAACAGCATCTGAAAATAAAATATGTTCGTGGAACGCCTAGGATTGTTTCTATTAAACCAAATTCAAAAAACTAAACATTTCACCCACTACAGTTGAAGTAACCTATTGGTATTCAAACCTGTGCTCTATAAAAAATAAAATTGATGAATGGAAAGCAAATACACAAAGAAGTAACCCCACTTTTATCTGCATAACTGAAACTTGGCTCAATGAAAACATTCCTGACGGTTTAATCAATTTGCCTTGATATCGTATATTCTGTAAAGATAGAAAAGCCAAAGAAGGAGGAGGTATATACTGATATACTGATATACATCAAAGAAATAGAAAACAATATCCAAATTCACTCGTCAACTGAAAATAAATATGATATTCCTGCTCCTGTGCAGTCTTTGTGGGTGAATGTTAACGTAGGTGGTGCAAAAATACTTCTTGGTTGCATATATAGAACTGATTATGTCAAATCAGAAATAAACTCATATTTGGTCAAAATTATTAAAACTACCTTTTCTAATAAAAATAAAACCATAATTTTTGGTGACTTTAACTATCGAGAGATAAACTGGGATAGTCTTCAAATAGCTAAACAGGACGCACAAGCAGAAGAGTTCCTAGATGGGTTTAAAGAAACAAATGCCTACCAAATGGTAAATTTTAACACAAGAATAAGAGGAACTCAGCAGTCTCTACTTGATCTCCTACTTGTAAGTGAAAAAAACTTAATATATGACTTAAAAAGTTCTTCTCCAATTGGACACAGTGACCATGTAGTAATTACTGGTACATCTCAAATAAAGGCAAAAGGTAAGAAAACATTTAAAAATAAAACACGAAACTTTTGGAAGGCAGATTATAATGCCATCAACAACTACATAAGCGAGCAAAACTTCGATAACACAAATACCAACCTCACAAAATATGAATTGTGTGAGAAAATCATCAAGAAAACCATCGACACCTTTATCCCACTCCAATCCATAAGGAAAAATCCGCAGAAACCATGGCTAACTGCAACCATCTTCAAGGAAAAACGCAGGCTTTGGGATATGTATAGTCATAACACTACAGACGAAAACTATCAGGCATATAGACTCCAGAACAACAAACTAAAAAACACAATTTCTAATGCAAGAATATGTCACGAACAAAACATAGTTCAATCAAAATCAAACAAAAAATTCTATAAGTATGTAAGCAAAAGTCTAAATTCCAAAGTTACAAAAATTACCCTAAAGGATAATAAAACTAACTCCATAGTAGGAAATAATTTGGACACTGCAGAAATGTTTGCAGACCAATTTAAGAACATGTACACCAAAGAAAACAATCAGATTCCTATTCTTCCCAACAGCTACAGGAGCATAAGCTCACTGAATACTATAAACTTCACTCCAGAGAAAGTCAAAGAAGCAATATCAGACCTTAAAACCGACTCAAGTTCTGGACCTGATGAAATTCCATCCATATTTTAAAACTAGTGTGCAGAGAGTCTAAAAAAACATCTAAGTCTTGCAATGAATGAATCAATTACCCCTGGAACTATACCAACCAGTTAGAAGAAAGCCATTATTACACCGATCTATAAAAAGGGGGATAGATTTAAACCTGAAAACTACAGGCCAGTAAGCTTAACAAGTTCAGTCAGTAAACTGATGGAAAAAATTATAGTGAAGGAACTGACAGAGTTTTCAATTATAAATGAAATCTTGCCGGACAACCAGGATGGCTTCCAAAAAAAGAAATCAACAATAACTAATATGCTTCGATGTTTGAATGATTGGACTGCAAACTATGATACAAAAATATACCAACAGATGTAGTCTACCTAGACTACGAGAAAGCCTTTGACAAGGTACCTTTTAAAAGGCTCCTGTATAAATTGGAGCACTTTGGAATAAGGGGTTGTCTGCACAAATGGATAGGCAATTTTATACGAGGCAGGACCTTTACGGTGAGAGTAAATGGAGAATGCTCTTCCTTTCGGGACGTGATTAGTGGAGTACCACAGGGATCTGTGCTGGAACCACTCTTATTCTTGCTGTATGTTAGTGACCTGGGTAAAGAAATTAAGACCAATATATCATTCTTTGCAGATGACACCAAGTTATATTGCGATGCATCGAGCCAATATTCTGACATGAAAGACGATCTAGCAACAATTGAGACATGGTCCAAAAATTGGCAGATGAAGCTAAATGCTGACAAATGTGTAGTGTTATCCATAAGTCCAGAAGATCTAGGAAATCAATATATTCTGGATGGTTGTGTGTTGCAACATGTCCAGTCATATAAGGATCTAGGCATTATAATATCAAATGATCTGAAATGGGACCAACACATTGCTTCTATTGTGAAAAAGGCCAATTCTTTCGCGTATTTGGCTAGAGTAGCATTCAATAATACTAATCCACACATGATTCTTCAGCTGTATAAGACATACATAAGACCAAAGATTGAGTATGCACACGCAGTTTGGAATCCATATTTTATCAAAGACATAAACTTGATAAGATTTACTAAGATTCCAAAGGAATTCCACAACACCGGATATGAAGCCAGGATGAAGCAATTAGGGTTAATATCAATGGAAGAGAGAAGAACGAGAGGAGACCTAATTGAAACATTTAAAATATTGAATAACCACTACAACGGGAACATCCACAAAATTTTCTCCTTAAACCATCTTCAGAATCTTCGAGGTCACTCCAAAAAATATAATAAACAAAGGGCAAACAAACTACCAAAAAAAAAATTCTTAAGTAACAGGCTAGTGTATAAGTGGAACTCCCTGACTGAAGAAATAGTGAGTGCACCGAACATCAACACTTTTAAAACCCGTCTTGACTCAAAAATGGAAGACATTGGTGGTGTGTTGGTATATTATGCATCATAGAAAAATGCAATTCGACAAACTTCAACTGAATTTTGACTATTGTTTTATTGTAAACAGACTCATCGGTTTTACCGCTTTCTGTTTTATTTATAAATAAATAAATAAATAAAAAGGTATGGATTCCGGCCCTACAGATATTTCTCCCGACGACTTTAACGATTCTTTATTAACATTGCTCAGAATTTAATCAGGGAAATTCCCGGAAATCAGGCAGACCTTCTGGAGCACTTTAAACGTTACACTCCACCTGAAGTTTCTTTTACATGTTATGAAATAACCTTTAATGAAATGAGAGACGCAATTAATAACTTAAAAAATAAAAATAGCCGTGATATTTTTGGGCTTAGTGTTAACCTCATCAAAAGTACCCTTTGACAAAGCTACTGATTTGTGCTTTGAGGAGAGTGTGTTTTCGGGTGTCCTTAAGACGGCTATGGTGATACCTAATTTCAAAAAAGGAGATCTTAACGACATCTCTCTTTACCTTTGCCTATGGTCTCAAAAATAGTTGAGAAATGTATGGCGGTAAAGCTGGTGAAGTTCTTTGAGGATGATGGTTGCTTGGTGAGCTGTCAGTTTCGCTTTCGTGAGGCCAAGGGCACGGTGTTTGGTATATTGGACCTGGTGAATGGGTATATTTCGTGCAACTAATTATTTAAGAAGCACAGGTACGCTGGTTTATACCTAGAATTTGTGGATTTGTTTCACGGTAGATTACTATGTTTGGTACTGACATCTATTCGGGAACGGGCTTATCTCATGTAGTTGGTAATTGGAGAGCGTAGTACGCTATTTAATAACTACAATTTATGCATTTAGTTTAATATAGATTACTATATTTAGTATATATTGAGTATTTCTTTGCTTTGACGCCGCGTGCCCTTTAGTGGTAGTCACATGATATAAATCATCCCATTAAAACATCGAAAATCATAATAGGTTGAACGTCTTGAATTTTGAAAGCAAGGTCGTTTTATCTTTGTGGCGACGCTTGACCGGATGAGTGCTAGTTTTTGATCTTGAAATATTTTAATAATCTTGCATGTATTTCACTAATTTTTTAATTTTTTTGAATACATAATTAATAATTGTTTGCTTAATCATATTCTGCTAAAGCAAGAATTTAGCATTTTTATATTACACTTTCGACTAACTTTCAACTTCAATAATCTTAATTTTTTTGTAGTGACCGTTGGGTTAAGATACCGATTTGTTGGTGGATAATTGCGTATCTCATTAGTCAAATTCATGTAATTTGATAATGGTTTAGTCCAAATTTACAGAGAACGTAATTATTTCATCGTTTAGCGGTCACGCACTTTATTTTATGTATTTCCATTCAAATTGAACAGTATTATTTGGGAAATTCTTGGAGTAAGTTCTATATATTCCTGTAAAGGTAGTAAATCGAATTTTTAGTAGAATTTCTCTGAATTTTCCCTCATAGTATTGTTAGTTTTAATATATTTTTTTTTCAGGCTTATTTCATTAATATTTCAGTTTATTTGTAACATCAAGCATATAATTATTAGCACTTGCCGTGTCGCGTCTCAACACTGATGTATCGACATTAATTTGCATTTGTGAGAGGTTAAGCTCATATGTGTAAATTTACCTGTTTTTTTTCCTTTATCTTTTATCTAAATTCCTGTCTCAATGCGAGATAGTGATTACCTTATCTTTAATTAATTGAGGTGTAATTACGCTCAATTATCGTTTATGTGCCAAGGGCCATATAGAAGAGTAATAGAAATTACTTATTTGGAGTTATAAGACTCGTTTATAGAGAGGTTGTACCTCTATTTTTCTATTTATCATTAAATTCAAGTTATCTTTTATTTAGATTTGCCGAAAGCCACTGTTTGGAACGTAGTTTCATAATTTTCCTTTGAATTTTAAATTTCAGTCATAATTTCTTTGGAATTTCATATCTTAAAGTAAAGAAAAGGAATATCTGGAGTAACAGTAATTGTTTATAATTTTTGCTCCACTTAAAATTGTAATTTAAGTTCTGATTACCTGCTGCAACCAGTAAATTTTCAAATTGTCGATAGCTATCTCCTATGTAACAGTCTAACTGAGGTCCACATGATATTTCCCTGAACATTAGTTAATTAGCAGTATACTTTGGTCTAAGACTTGTCTATTTCTTTCATGTCGACGACAGCTGTACCGTGCAAGTTGGCGGGAATCGTCACATGAATTACGTGTAAGTCCTGGATAACCCTAACTCAATTGAACTTAGGTACAGGCAGAAGCGGTTCCAGTGGAGGTCCCAACACGATCGCATGGTTACTGAATAACTGAACGAAGTTAAGTATCAGTCAGTCAGAAGAAAAATTGATTGTAAAGACCAACGATCTGTTATTATTAATTTTGTTTTAATCTTTTAATTTTTATTCTCATTGCTAGTCAATTTATTGAAAATACTATATTTCAAACAAATTCATAAGTTATATTTACATCTGATTATATAGATTTAAATTTTTCAAATTTCATCACTCATGTCGGTTGGGCGTGGAGAACTGGTTCGGTACGAACAGGATACTTTTAAATCAAAATAAGACACAACAGGTGGTGTTTTCCCTTCGTCAACTGGGATATCCACATGAGCTATGCCCTTTTGGCATGGGGCCATGCCCCGAGGGCTGCTCGCCTTTTTGATTTGGAGCGTAGGACTGTTAGGGTGGTGATGAGACTGGGTTTCAGAGACGACTGCCGGCAGGCCTTTAGAGACTTATCGCTTCTGACACTTCCTTCCCAATATGTGCCCGACAGCGTTGTCTATGCTAGGAACAGCAGAGAGTCCTTTAGAGTGCCATGACACGAGGGGTAATACCCTGTTGGCTCCAGATTACTACCGACTGGGAAAGTCTCGGAATGGCCCTAATTATCTGGGGATAAAGTTTTTGAATCATCTTCCGGGTGGCATTAAGAATTTGCCAGGGAAAAATTTTAAAGCCAAAGTAAAATATTTTATTCTTTAAAAGATTTTTTAGATCATAATTTTAGTGACATTGTTGTGTGACTGATTAGTATTGTTGCTAAAAGTCTACCATGTGTTAATTTTCCAACAGTTGTTCTAGTTCGCCGATGAATAAAAATTACTAAATAAGTGTTGAACTAAATGGCAGACCATAACATGAAAAAATAGAAATAACACCCTTGTTGATTCAAACTTAAAATGAAAACGCAAGTTAAGAAATGCTCGGGAAAGCCAAGAAACGTGCCAAAATAAGATCTAGCATAAGCCATCCTAATATAAAATAATTCCAATAACTGGTAGGTTAATTCTTGTCCGTCTGCATTATAACGCCTAATCGAATGAACCACCTGTAAAACTCTTGAACAAATAATTGCGCATTTAGACCGAGTTTAGGGTCCTTGCTCCAAACCTTGGAAGGTGGGCCAATAAAAAGCCAAAGCTTGGAATGCAAACACCTGTCCAAGTCCATTTGACCAAACAATTTTAATTACCCTCTTAGGAAGTGCGGTAGCAATAAAAACTAAACTCCAAAAGTAAAAATCATGTTAACAGCAATAATCAAATTTTACAGTTGTGGTATTGCTTATTTCAGTTGTACATAAAATAAGGCAAAGATCCAACCAACATCCTACACTAAACTAACCGAAATTAATGCAGGGCGATGGAATAACTCCAACCAAATTAAGAGGAACACGAAAATAGCTAATAGCAGTTTAACTACGAAATTTCAGCAAGCGAATACCATATTTAGGGTATTAAAATTGGTGCTCCTAATATATCTTGTAGTGCAGCTCAGACATCTGATTTTCTCATATGTGACATATATATTGTAGCAACGAAGCTAATTTTTCCATCGAAAATATTTTAAAATATTCGATCTCCCCTTTTCCAATACCACCATTCATAAACCAGTAGAATAATGGAACATTACCTTAGAAACTTTCACAATAGGGGGTGAACTACTGGGTTCAGATAAGAGTCTGAGATGTAAAGGACAGGTTCAAACTCAGCTCCCGCTCTTTATGGTAAAACAGATAGTAGAACAGCAAAACAGACAGTAAAACAGCAAAACAGACAGTAAAACAGCAAAACAGACAGTAAAACAGCAAAACAAGCAGGAAAAACAGCAAAACAGACAGCAAAAAAAAACAACACAAAAACAGCCAAACAAACAATAAATAATGTACATCAAAGAATGTTTTTTTACAATAAATAATATAAATCGAAGAATGTTTTTTGATGTTTTTGTGTCTGTTTTGCTGTTTTACTGAGCACCAACCCATCACGTAGACCAAACTCCCCATCATTCTTCCTCCCTGCAGAAAAATTAGAATCAATCCAGATATAGTATTCGTCCAGAGCTCTTAGGGCCAAGGTAAATATTTAGTGCTGCCTCTTGTGTTACCCTATTTCAATGGAAAGTAGGGCTTCTGTGGCGGTATAAATTTGTCGATAAATTCCAAATGGAATTGTGTCCTCTTTGATTTTCGAGTGGAGAAAGTCAAGAGTAGGTGCCGCTCTTTCGGTCTGTTTTGCTGTCTGTTTTATTGTTTTTGATGTCTGTTTTGCTGTTTTCTGCCTGTTTTGCTGCTTGTTTCGCTGTTTTTATTGTCTGTTTTGTTGTTTGTACTGTCTATTTTGATGTTCGCTGTCACAGAGACAAAACAGACAGCAAAACAGACAGAAAGACAGACAACAAAACAGACAGCATAAACAGCAAAACAAACAGAAAGACAGACAACAAAACAGACAGCAAAACAAAAAAACAGACAGCAAAAACAGACAACAAAAACAGCAAAACAGACGGAAAGAGCGGGAGCTGGTCTGATAGCTGTACTTTACACTGTTTTGCTGTCTGTTTTATTGTTTTTGATGTCTTGTGTAGATGTAAAGGACAGCCATCAGATCAAATTAGGGATACTATATCATTATCCCCCTACCTAACTTCATACCGCTAGTCCTCTCACCTAACCTCACATTACAAGTTCCCCTACATATTTTCAAACCATTATCCCCCTACCTAGCTTCATACCGCTAGTCCTCCCACCTAATTTCAATTTGTAAAATCCTCCCAACACTCCTCATCTTTTTAAATAGGAACGCTACAATTTTCGATCATTCAATATGTCAGTACCCAGTCTTGGGATGAAAGGAACTGTGAACACATTGCTGTGCTACGCCATCCTCAGATGTCAGCATCAGTTGATTTCTCTTGGGATGAGGGATTTTGCGAATCTTATAAACCATTAGAATACGTGTTAAGTAATCCAGTTCTTCGCTGTTTACCACCAAAGTTGTGCAAGAGTGCAAAAAAGAAATTTCGAGAAGAGGAAAGAAAACGATTTCAAAAATTAGAAGCTAAACAACAAAATCAATCATCTCCACCTGTTGAGAACAAAACCAGTTATCAACGAAAATCACAGACTACGCCAGTTAGGATACATAATAATTAAAAAAATTAATTGTTGCCCTGGTGTTAATATTTTTTTATCTCATGTAAACGGAGAGAGACAATTAATAGAATTTACCTCTGAAGAACTGAAAATTATTCCGTTGCATTACTTAATCAAAAATGCAAACCCTCTCGAACTATTAAATATTTGGAGAAAGCTGCCAAGTGCATATAAAGCCAACTTTAACCTGCAAATAAAATTGCCTTGCTTTATTCATTACAACAGACCTGATTGGCGCACTGAAGCTCCCAGAGTAGTTGTGTATTATGTAATAAGACATTATCTAAGTTAAATATCAATAATTAAGTATTCAAATAAATTTTTAGGAAAAAAAATATGTACAACTTTTTTTTCTAATTAAACCTTCAAAACTTGAATAATAAAGGACAGAAGTCTCCTGCGGAAAACTCTTAACTGTATAGGTAGCAAAACAGACACAGACATACAAACAGAAAAAATCAGCAAAACAGAGAGCAAATACAGCAAAACAGACAGAAAGACACAGACAGACATGCGCTCAGAGTAACTACAGATGATGTTTCAATGCAGTGATTGTAATAAGTTCTTTACCAAATCTATAAAGACATAAAAAACAATCATGTCCTTTTCGTCCATCCTGTTATGATGTGCAGTTACCTGTTTATAAAGATGCAAAAAA
>MU191224.1:0-14705 GCA_016904865.1 Pissodes strobi | reverse complement strand
GTTATGATGTGCAGTTACCTGTTTATAAAGATGCAAAAAAGAGAAAAGCAGATGTTCAGCTAAGTGATCAACCAGTAAAGAAACCTAAACTAGATGATAGTGTAGTGCATTTTCCAATACCCAAACTTATCATTTCGCGATGTAAAGATTGTGACAAGCAAATACAGCAAAACAGAGAGCAAATACAGCAAAACAGACAGAAAGACACAGACAGACAGACAGACATGCGCTCAGAGTAACTACTGATGATGTTTCAATGCAGTGATTGTAATAAGTTCTTTACCAAATCTATATAGACATAAAAAGCAATCATGTCCTTTTCGACCATCCTTGCAGTTACCTGTTTATAAAGATGCAAAAGAGAGAAAAGCAGAAGTTCAGCTAAGTGCTCAACCAGTAAAGAAACCTAAACTAGATGTTTTAAAAAGCCCAATGCTCTGTTGCCCTCCCCCAAATTTGACAAAAACGGACAAAAGGAAACTAAAAGAAGAAAAAATATATACCAATGCATTCAGCATAACCTATCAAAAATACTCGCCAATTTCATCGGATTTTTGAATAAGTGTCAAAAAAATATAAACTAATTTAATATTTTATTAATAAAATGAATAGTTGTGCGTGTATAAATGTATTGATATTCCACATAAATTGAGAAAAGTTGCTGTCCAATTTTTCCATCGAAAATTTAAAATTGCTACCATTAAACTAAAATGTTCATCCGCGTGACCCGATTCCGATGTTAGATGGTTCACCATGCTCGTAAATTAATTGTGTTTTATGTAAAAAAGACATTACCTGAGTTAACTACTAATAATTTAGGCATTCAACCTTTAAAACATGAATAATAATAGACAATTTATATTCAATCAAGAACTAATAAATTTTGTTTCATATAGTAGCTTTACAATCCTATATAAAGCCACAAATAACTTTTAATGATTTTGAGACATTTGTAATATAGTAATAAAATCACAATGTGCAAAATAACTTATTGTAAACAATATCTTATAATTTTCTATAATGTAGGTAGAACAATCGGTTTTAATATTTCTTTGTCTGAAATATTACAAAATGCTGAATCATGATGAGGGGATTAAGCCCCCTTCAAAAGAAAGGGGGCTTAACGAGGTTAATAACATATGGGAATTTTGCCAATGTGAGGTTGAGGAAAGCCCACAAAAGTTAGTCCAGTTTACCTTCATTCTGACTCCTGAGGGTTCAGTCAAAGAGTATATACTCTTTGGTTCAGTCTCGGATTAAGGTCTCGTCTGGTTACATAGAGGTAGCAAAATTGGCAATTCGATGTTGAATTACATGTTCATAGATATTTACCAATGTCACCACTCACAATCTCCTCTGGACCTTGTTGACAGTTAAGGCTTTATATTTATGTTATCACAACGATATTTAGTTTCAAAGCAATGCACTTACATGGGCATGATAAGTTTGATCTAACCTAACAGTGAATAAATAACTCAAATTTACGGGTGTCTTAGACTGCTCTGCTTACCGACGCAATAAGATAGTAAATTTTAAAGTGTTCCTAATTGCTGATATTTCGTGTTAAGAAGCGTTTCCGCAGAATATGCAAGATACTAAATTCAAATACCATATTCGGCTCCAGCGATGGTATACTTGGTGACACTCGTATGTCCAACTGAATATAGGACCCCGAACTAATTCCTTGAATTGCATGTTTAGGTGATTTGGATACGGTTTGCTCCTCTCGTGTCTGATACCCGAAGAGCAGTGGAGGTTTCAATACTTTGAACCATCCATATAGCTACAAATACATAACAGTTTCAAAATGCAGAATCTCCAAAATAATTTAGGAATCTATAACTGAAGTCAATCTAAAGTCGAAAATTCTAAATGAACTTACTAGAAAATACTTACGTTTAAACCAGTGGTAAGAGCAGTCAACGGTATTTTGATTTCACCGAGCCAGACTTTTTCTTCAACTTGATTTTCATTGTTGATTGCATGACTTTGAATATAATCGAAAAGATTGATGGAAATTGAACCGTTCAGAGCGTTGGGATTTAAATAATCAGCGTGGTGATATCTGTAAAATTATTAAAACACTAGCAACACGTTACATTACACAATACTCTGTATATAAATAAATGGTATTTGCACTTGCTCTACGCTATTGAGGTTGTGTGCTGTGAAACATTTCTGAACACACTATACCTTTGTCACCTTCGAGGATAATAAGGTAGAGGTAGATAGTATCTTTTGAAATTGATAGGATTTATAAATTTCAATAATTCCCTAACATTTCATTAAGTTTTTATTATGTAAATGCATCCATTAGGTTACGCAGTTGATATAAATCAGACCTTGAAAACTAAATTAAATATTAACTTAACAACTTTCTATATATTATTCGTCTTGATCGCGTGCCATTGATAATGTTGCATGCGCTAAAATTATATAATGCTTGATTCCGCGTTATTGCAGGAGGTGAAAATTGAAGTTATGCGTCATTACCTGAAGAATTACGGGAAGTGATGACGACTGAAGCTTTTTTATGGATTCTAATATACAGAAGTCAATGATGTTTAACTTCCCAAGAAGTTTCAGTCCATGTACTCGAATTGAAAGCAGCTTTCAATATTTAGATTAGATTAGAATTGAAGGGTTGAGAGCCACTGCAACCTATGCAGGTTTATTGTAGCACTCCGAGCCATGTTTATAGAGGACCTCTTCCAACCCGGTCTTCCCAATCAGACTGTGCTACAGTGCCCCGTCAGTTGACGCACTAATATTCTTATCGTCTTGTGACTCCTCTTAAAGATCTGCCGTGAATTTTGGGGAGCCCTGTTTTATGAACTGTTTGGCCTGTAGTTGCTCCGGTGTTTGTAACCACCAGTTTAGAGATTGTTTATCTATCCAGCTTTTAACTGCTGTTTTGAAGACTCTTCCTGCAATCCCGCAGTAGGACTCAGGTTCCAACGTAACCTTACATGCGCCCCGTTTCGCAAGTTTGTCGACTTCTTCGTTGCCTTGATGGCCTTCATGTCCCGGAACCCACGCAATGGTGAACTTATTGTTACAACCGACCTCTTCAAGGGCACTTATTATGCAGTCTTTGACTAGTCCAGATCTGACCTTGTGTGCACTAACTGCTTTTAAGGCGACCGGACTGTCGGAGTATATGACTACCCTCCTTTTTCTAATGTTCAGTTTCTCTATCTCCATGGCGCAGTGTTGAGTTGCCGCGACCTCTGCTTGGAACACTGTGGCTTGACTGCCCATGTTTATGGAGATATTTGCCCTTGGTCCGTGGACCCCGGCTTCCACCCCTTTATTGATCTTAGAGCCGTCAGTATACCATGCTTGGTCTGCTTTTATAGGAGGCTCCCCCTCCCATTTTTTCTACCTACAATTGCTACTGAGAAGGGTCTATCAAACCCATAGGAGTGGATTGTTTCGTCTGATGGTATTTCGAAGAGATACTCTCCTCGCTGTCCTCTAGTTTCCAACTTGTAGGCCTTTGCTATTCAATGTTGCCTTGCTTGAGCCGGTATTGTACCATTCTTACGTTCCCCTGTATGAGGATATGTAATGGAGGTAGTTTTAGCAGGACTTCCAGTGCTGCAGTTGGGGTTGTTCTCATCGCTCCCGAGAGCCATGCCAGCCTTTGTACGCCTTCTAGTTGCCTGATTGCACCTGTTTGCGTGGCCTTTATGCCCCAGGCTATAGAGCCATAGGTTAGCATGGACCTTACCACCATTTTTACAACCAGATATTCAATTCGGGGCTGAGTCCCCAGTTTCTCCTGCAAAGTCGTCTGCATCTGCCCAGTGAAATTCTTGCTTTCTGAATGACCTTGCTAAGATGCTGTCCCCAAGTCATACCTTGGTCAAAAGTGACACCTAGGTATTTGACTTCCTTGGAAAGGGAATTATTATCCCGCTGAGCATTGGATTTTTCAGGTCCTTTAATGCTCTTTTCTTTGTGAATGGGACTATTGTGGTTTTCAGCGGGTTAACTGACAGTTCCTCCTCTTCACACCATTTGCTTACTATGTTCAAGGCATTTTGTGTTCTTGTTGAAACATAGCCCATGTTCTTCCTATGACTATTACGATTAAGTCGTTTGCGTTGCACAGGCAGAAGTATCATTCGTTTTACATCTTGTCTAGTAGATTATCTCCCAGAATGGCCTACAGTAGTGGCTCCTCCTTAGGGGCAGCCCTTTCCCACCGCGCCGTAACCGTATCCGCACCTATGGTGGCAGTTGTCCTATATTTTAGGTTCGTTTGGATCAAGTGGCAGATGTTTGGGGGGATTTTTTTTGTGTTTGAGTGCCTTAACCGGGGATATGGCTGGAACGTTGTTGAAAACACTCTGTATGTCTAGAAAGGTGGCTAGTGCCACTCCCTTATCGTCTATTGCCTTCATCAGGAGTCTATTTAGATTGTCCAGGGCTAAATCTGTAGACCTTCCTAGTTGGTACGCCTCAACGAGCGTCAATATGCTCGTTGAGGGGTTTTGTTGAGAGAATGTTGTCGCAGATATACCGATCGACTATTTTCCAATGTTTTAAGCACGAATAAAGTTAGACTTATTGGTCTGTATGACTTTGGCGTTTGGTCTGGTGGCCTGCCTACCGCTGACGTGTGGCTCCATGCTAAGCATGCTCTGAGTGTCTTCCAGATGTTTTAGTATATCGTGCCCTTTTCCCAACAGAACTGGGTAGATTCCATCTGATCCGGGGGACTTATAAGGCTGGAATTTCCCTATTGCCCCTTAAATTTCTTCAAATGTTAGAATCTCGTTGGCCCTTTTTCAATCTGTTTTTTCTGGCCTTGCTGTTGGTTCTGGCCTGCTCTGATTGTTTATGACTCTGGACTCTGGGAAGTGTGTGTCAGTACAGAGTTTCTTTTGTGGAGCTGGTAAACGAGCCATTTGCTTCGGTTAGATGTCCAGCTTCACCAGCAGTACCTTCGACGGCCAGAACTTTGTACGCTCTTGCGTTTTGTTCCGGCTATCTTTTCGCAGAACTCCTGATACGAGTTTCTTTTGGTCCTGCGAATTTCTTCATTGTACTGCGTTAATTTTTCTCTATATGTATTCCAGTCTTGGTTCGTTTTGGTTCTGTTAACCAGCCTTCTCTTCTATCGAGGTGATCGTTCCACCAGACCGTTTATGGGCAGTTTATTTAACTAATAATAGTAATAAAAGTCAAGAACACCATCGACAAGAAGACCCTCTGTCATTGCTACAAAACAGATCAAAAAGGGAACAAGAGCTTTGACGGATCACACCAGAAAAGATAAGTTTACCAGGAGGAGCAGGAAATTCATGAGAACGCGTGATGCATGTCATTGTTAGATCGGGAATTTATATCATCTTAGGAGATCAATAAAAGTGTGAACTAGCCGATTATTTTTTTGCTATTATTTTACTACTTGAGGCGTTAACGTGAAGAACAATAAATACTTTGGAACAATAAAGCTGAGATATTTTGATTTTTAACTTCAAATCGCTGTACAATTAAGAAGGTAATTTGTAACGAACATTTTATATATAGATTATAGATTTTTTTATTTTTCAGAAGAAAATAACGTTTTCTGATTGGATACCGATACTTTTGAACCTGCTGAATTTAAAAATGATCACGCTTTCTATAAAAACAATCAGTTTTCGAAATATGATTTTTTTCTTTGCAGTTTATTACAATTTTTAACTCATTTTTGAGCCTACCTATAGGAGGCACAAGCAATTTTATAGCGACTTTATAATTTCAAGATTTATAGAGTCATTTCTCTCTATTGAGTAGTGAAAACCGCCATTTTTTAAACTTATTTCGTTAAATTTTGAATCAAGATTTTCCGAGGCTCAGCAATTTTGAATTCTTTTTTTCAGAAAATTTTGATGAAAAACCATAAATCCGGATCAACTAGAGAAAAGCTAATGATTTTTTCTACGCTATCAGCTTAGTCATTCATATCATAAATTTATCGATTTTTTGAGGGAAGGTAATGAATATTTTATACACGGTGTTCCATATAAGTATGCACACAAAGCAGAAGAGGTACAAAGATGACTAAATTAGAGAAAAGTTCCGTCTTGCTGCACCCTACAACGAAATCTAAAAAAATTCGATTACTTCCGAAGATATTTGGAAAAATCAGAATTTTTCCGATTTCGTAATTTTTTTTCTGACTTTATTTAAAAAGTCAAAGTCAAAATACGCTTTATTGATAGAACAAAGAATTGTTGTTAACAAAGCAAAATAGAAGTAAAAAATATCTTAAATCCTAATACAGTATTCAATACTAAAGCGCGATAAGAAGTACATACAGGAAAACATAATATGAGAAGCCACATGGTTAAAAACATTTCAGAACACAATAATACACATAGTCACAGACTAAAGATTTACACTAGCTACGGTCATTGAGCAAAAAGTCAGAAAGACTATAATAGCCCTTCTCCACCATAAACTGTCTCAGATGCCGCCTAAAACACCTGAGTAAAGCTGCCCCCTTAATATCGCGCGGAAGGTGGTTGAACACCTTTGCACCCTCATAAAAAATTGATTTCTGCGTTAGAGTGGATGTAGAGAAGGGCAGATGTATATTGTTTTGCTGACACGTCATATACCTAGGGTTTTCTGCCATGAATCTATACCGATTTTTAAATAGAAGGCTAGCATTTTCCATGAGTTCCATACAAGTCACTGTAAGGATTCTCTCCTGAATGAATAGAGGGCGGCAGGATTCCCGAGTTTTTGCCCTGCATATGTATCTGAGAGCCTTTTTTTGTAATATAAAGAGTGACTGGATAAGATAATTGCTAGCATTACCCCCAGAAACAGATGCCGTAGCGAAGACGTGACTCGACAAGGGTAAAGTAAACAGACCTACCAACTGCCTCGTCAAGCTCTTCAGCCGCCATCCTCACAGCAAAGCAGCCACTTGATACTTTGTTAGAAAGATCAACTATGTGGTTCTCAAACTTGAGTTTATTATCAATGACTACTTCAAGAAATCTGCTGCTAGGGAGCTGCACAATTGGGTCGCCGCCAACCGACACACCCCCGAGGTCACCCCTAAAACACAACAGCCCGGTCTTACCAGAGTTTAGTGACAGGCGATTTGAGTCAAACCAAACCTTTATTCTCTGAAGGTCCGCAAACAAGGTTAAGCGCAGGGACTAATTGTTAGGGCTATGCCAGAGAACTGTGATGTCATCGGCAAATAAAGTGAATTTTCTCTGAAAGTCAAGATTTGTGAGGTCATTGACATACAGGAGAAAAAGTATGGGACACAAAACAGAACCCTGCGGCACTCCCCAGGTTACCAACCCATATCCAGAGGACCCAGAGCCCATGAAGACACGCTGACGACGACCCTTAAGGTAGGAAGAAAACCAGGACAATGAAACCATAGCAGTGAAGCTTCCGAAGCAGAATCTCATGACTGACACAGTCAAACGCCTTTGATATGTCACAAAAAACCATCGCGGAAACCCCACCACCATTAATCTGGGCATACAAATCATAAAGAAAATTGTACATCACATCAGTATGGTGGCCCTCTCGAAAGCCAAACTGAATTTTACTAAGGATATTATTTGACCTCAGATAAGACATGACACGAAATTTAACCAGTTTCTCAATCAGCTTTGATAGAGTGGACTGAATAGAAATGGGTCTGAAGTTTGAAGGTTCATCCAGACTGCTACCCTTATAATGAATTGGGATAACTTTGGCTGATTTTAGACAGTTCGAAAACTTGTTGCGTCAGCAAGCGTCATCAAAGCTACGTCAGGCAAGTTAAGGACAATCTTCGTGGAAAGTTTGTCCTCTCCAGAAGAATTCTTGTTTTTCATAGAGTTTAGGACTCTCTTCAGTTCAATCAAGTCGGTGGGCGGAAAACAGAAAGAATTTTGGATAGTTATGTTTGATGGATTGAGATTCTGTTGGAGATTCTGGGCGATATTACAGAAGAAAGTATTTAGTTTATCAAGGGGAACCTCAGGGTTGGCACCCGGTTGATAGTTGCTCCTAGTGCGTATATCATTTACAATTCTTCAGCATTCTCTTGGCTTACTTGAACTAGTAGTCATTCGATTCAGATAACACTCCCTAGCACACCTGATTAGTCGACGATATATGGAGCGATAAGTATTGAAGTATTGATGAAAGGCCGGACAATCAGTATACTTTCTGATAATGTGAAGGGAACGCAGATTTTTAGATGATACTTGAAGACCCCCAGTAAGCCAAGATTTCCTCGATGCAGCCGTCGATATGAGCCTGACAATGGGAAAGGCAACATCAAACAGGTGCACCAGCCTGGCGTGAAAGTCAGAGACAGGATCAGGCCGGTCAAATACATTGTGCCAATCAACAGAGGCGATCAAATTCGTCCATAGCGCGGCCCTGGTCTAACATGTTTTCTAAAATCCAAGACCTTACAACCAATAGCCTCATGGTCAGACAATGCTGCGTTTTTAGTAGTGCAGTTTATCATAGTGCTGGGGAGGTTGGAGTACTGGACGAGAATTTAGTGATACGAGTCGGTGAGTCAACATGCATTTGCAAGTTCAAAGACTTAAACAGAGTACACAAACGCAAGGTAGAAGCACAGTTCTTATCGTTATAATCTACATTAAAGTCCCCTGATATTACAATATGACAAGAGGAGGGAATTTCATAAAGGAGACTCTCCAGACCTAAAAGGAAATCACTAAAGTCTGAAGCTGGCGACCGATAAATGCGCACAACATATAAATTCCTGGACCTGGAGAATATCATACAGAATTCAAACGTAGTTTCTTTGAGGAGATAATCAAATTTATTTAAATGCTTAAATGAACCGCGTTCCAAAAACACATCATTTACCAGGACCATGCAACCCCCATGGGACACTCGCGTTCGACAGAAACTGGACACTACTGTATAATTTGGCAGATAGACAATCTCATTTAACTTCAACCAATGTTCCGTAGCAAAACAATATTGGGATTATCTAAATTGCTCCAAAATATTGAAAGTTCAGCTGTTTTATTCCGCACTGATTGAATGTTTAATAACAGGAGAGAATATTTCTCGCATTGTTGATGACATGTGTGTTAGAATGAGTAGACAGGAGCGTCCCACAGGTTATTGGGAAATCGGTGGTATGCGAAGAAAAACCAGTTATTTCTGAGTGATTAGATGATGATACTCTGAAAAATTTGAAACCTGATGGTTTAAGTTACAGACATCAATTAGGCAAAGTGTCATACATAACTTGTCGATGGGTCCCGGAGCTGTGCAGGGCCGCAATTCGTGATGACATGATTCGCAAGTGATGACATTTCCCCATGCTGAGTGGCTATAAGACGGTTAAGTACAGGTCGGCCTCTAGTTAGTGGTGGTCCAATCAAGATAACAATATCGTTGAGACACCTCACTATTAGTTCCTTATTTAGGCGCTTTCCCGTAACAGAGTTTTGCAAAGTAAGGAAAACAAAAACAAAGTAGCTCCTGGTAAATATGACAATGCAAATTTCACATTCCTATTGCTACTTTTCCTACCTTCAAGCTGATGTTATTATATTTTCAATCTGACTTTTCGTTTCTTAACAACCATCATCAACTTTATTTTTTTAAATAGTCGAAAAAAAACCTTTTATTCCTAAAAAACTCTAATTTCAGTCCTAAATCCAACAACATATCGCTCTTTACATTTATCCGACGTTTCGGATGAAAAAACCATCATCAATGTTATTTGATGATAATTACGAAGGAACGAAACGTGGGATCAAAAATCTAATTACGTCATCAGGTAGAGAAGTAAAGTAAGAATCAACTAAGAAAACGCCACGGCGTCATCCGTAAAACGCGTTCTGTCTCACTTTAGTTTATTTCTGTTCAATGTTTGCGGACTTTGTCAGGTATGACGCTCGTGGCTTTTTCTAAGTTGATTCTTACTTTAAAATTGGCACAGGAATGTGAATTTTATTTTGATTTTATCTTCTTTATTTCAAATTTTTGAAATTTAAAACACAAATTTTCGCAATAAATTTTTTTCAGATTTTAATAGAGAGGATAGATCAAAATAAAATTCACAATCCTATGCCATTTTGTCTCCTCTACATGATGACAATATTTAGTTTTTTGATCCCACATTTAGTTCCTTCGTAATCACCATCAAATAACATTGATGATGCTTTTTTTCATCCGAAACGTCGGATAAATGTAAGGAGCTATATATTTTATGGATTTAGGATTGAAATTAGGGTTTTTTTAGGAATAAAACAAATTTTTTCGACAATTTGAAAAAAGAAAGTTGATGATGGTTGCTAAGAAACGAAACGTCAGATTGAAAATCTAATAAAATCAACTTGAAGAGCAGGAAAAGTAGCAATGGGAATGTGAAATTTGCATTGTCATATCTTTCCAAATAAAGTCAGAAAAAAAAACGAAATCGGGAAAATTCGGTTTATCCCAAATATCTCCGGAAGTAATCGGTTTTTTTAGATTTGGAAACATGACGTTGTAGGATTCAGCAAGACGCAACTTTTCTCTAATTTAATCATCTATGTATCTCTTCTGGTTTCCAAGATCCCTGTAGTGTGCATTTTTATATGGGACACCGTGTATAGACTAAAGATTTTTCCATTTTTTGAGAAAAATAAGGTTTTCTGATTTGATACCAATACTACCGACCCTGCGGAATTTAAAAATAATCACCTTTTTTATAGAAACGTTCATGATTTTTCTTTTACTGTATTTTACAGTTTTTTGCAATTTTTAATGTTAAAATTATTAAAGTTCTATGTTTTAAAACAGCGAAGTCAACATTACTATTTTATCAACTTTTTTCTGCGTTAATTTTTGGAGTTTTCTCTAGATTAACTCAATAAGATTTGGGAAAAATAATGAGGAGGCTATTTATACCATGTATTGCATACTGACATATTTTTTTGAAAATCAAATGCCACAGCTTAGAAATTTGATTTTTATTGCGGTTCCTAACGTAAAACAATTAAGCTTCATTGTGGCGGTCAGCGCCAGCACCTGATTTATTTTAAGAAATGTTTCAACAATTTGTTTGAAAATATAAATAAAATTTTTAAGTTAATTTTAATTGCTCAATAATTAAATTACGTCTTGAATATACCCCAGGGAAAAACGTTCAAATAAAATATTAAGTTTATTTTATTTAACAAAATTATAAACAAATTGAAGTTTAACTTTCACGAAGACTGGAATCGCGAAAACAAAAAGAAAATAAGGGGTTAGTTATTTTACCTAAGGGAAGCGTAAGCCAAAAGCACTTAAACTCGTTCAATACAAAATAAAAATAAATATTAATAAAGCCACTTACCATTGAAGTAACTTTCAATAAACGGCATGGTGTATAACTTCACAAGATTCGGGATCCGATTTTAAAACGCGGTGACGTATACTTTAGAATTTTATTCAACTGCATCACGCAACCAGAGAAAACTAACTTCAAGAAATAGCAACACTAAACGCAAGCCTCACAAACCCAGGTCCCCAAACTTTGTTCTAAACGAACACTATTGGTCAGGGAGGTTCTAATTTCCAGTCCAGAGAATTCTGTTGCTTGAACTTTGAAGACACGTGTGATCTAATAGTCAAAGCTCGGCATGGAAAAATTCCGAATTCTTCGGGGAGATGGGAAAATAAAACCAATTAGAACTCGAACCTCGAACCGAGTTTTCGTCGAAAATTGGGGGAAATTGCGTCATTGCACGTGTTTTCTTGATGCAGGTGTACAGAGCTTCTGGATTTTCTGGGGGACAAAATGCGTTAAAAAAAAACTGCTATAAAAGCAGTCTTAACATACTCTCTACTTGCAGCAGGTCATAATGTCCGAACTGGCACCCGGGTAATTTTTATAAGTCTATCCATTTATAGTGGGTCCTTATGCCCGATTGAGGCGCGAGAAATTTATAATATAAATTTGATTTTTTCAAGTCTGACACTATGGTCACAGTATTGACCAAACCGAAATTAGTGCCTTTCAGTTTAAAATAAATGAAGAGTGAAGGCTGTGTGCATGTACGAAACGTACTAAATGAAAAACTTTTTGTATTCCATGCATAAATTTAATCCAAAAGGACGTCTTAATCAGCGTAACAGAGCGCTTTCGGCCATAGCCATCATCAGTGTTACCTGCAAAGTGAGTAAAAGAACCACCCATTAGTGGAAACCAGCAAAAGCTGTAAAATTTTTGGGTTGAACAAAGGAAAATTGTAAATGGAGTGACCTATGGGGAAATAAAAATGAAATTTGACTTTTAAGTTTGACTTTTTTGAGTTCTGAATTTATTAAGATAAAAATGATAATTAAAACTGTAAAATAGAGAAATTTTTTATGTGATTTTAAGCAAAAGGAAAAGAAAATGACCATTACTTTTAATTTGTTAATTGTTTTAATTATGTCAATCTTTCTTATAATGTAAAGTGTTTTTTTAAATTTTGATGTGACCATTGTCGTTTTGATGTAGTTTGTGCCTCTTGTGGATATGTTCTTTTGTTCCAACTGACAAGTGAGTGAAAAAACTTTCACCATTTTCTTTTCCTTTTGCTTAAAATCACATAAAAAATAAACTCATCTTTCTCTATTTTACAGTTTTAATTATCATTTTTAACTTAAAATTCAAATTTCATTTTTATTTCGCCATAGGTCACAACATTTGCAACTTTTCTTTGTTCAACCCAAAAATTTTACAGCTTTTGCTGGTTTCCACTAATGGGTGGTTCTTTTACTCACTTTGCAGGTAACACTGATGATGGCTATGGCCGAAAGCGCTGTGACGCTGATTCAGACGTCCTTTTGGATTAAATTTATGCATGGAATACAAAAGTTTTTCATTTAGTACTTTCAGATTAAAGGCTCGTGGAAATTACTAAGTAATTAAGTAAATTCCTGTCGGTCGGTTCGAAAAGTAATGTAAAGACACGTCATCCGTCGAGGGAAAAAGTGGTCAAAGCAATGGAGGCTAGGTTGGCAGGATCCGGGTTAACATTAAGAGTTAGACAGTAAGTTTAGTTTTAAATCATAATGCGTAGATTGCTTGTATATTTGAAAACATTTATCGTTGTCTGTCTCCAAGAATTTCATGAGTATTTCAGTAAAACAATTCAGTGCTCAAGTTAGACAGTAAGTTTAGTTTTAAATCATAATGTGTAGATTGCTTGTATATTTGAAAACATTTATCGTTGTCTGCCTGCAAGAATTTCATGAATATTTTCGTAAACCAAAACAGTGCTAGCGATAGTTAGTAGGTTTAATTTTAAATAATGAGGCGTATAGTGCCTGTATATGTGGAAACAGTTATTGCTGTATGTATTGGATAATTAGATGAGTATTCCATTAAAATAATAGTGCTAGCATGCTCCGTATTTATTCAATTAATTCACTGCCGAAAAGAATATTGCTGATTGAAATTTACTTTATTATTCCATAATTGTTTGACTGGCTAGTAAAATATAATATTATAGGAAAGTTGATACACTGGAAAAAATTCACAGAGTCTAAATAATAATATCAGTGTCATTTTCTTTTACTGTGCAAGGACTGATTGCCTGGCGCTGTAGATACGAGGTCATATTAAAAAATAAGCGAATAAATTTAGCCACTATTAAAATGCTCCCTTTCAATTGATTAATGTCAAAATGAAACTGATGTGGCTTACATTCATTTAATTATATTTAATATACCTGAGAATAGAATTAAGAACTGGTAAGAGGCATAAAGTGGTTTTCAACTAGGTTGCGAAATATGGGTGGTTGCCCAAGTGTATAGGTAAATTATTTTACGACGAAAATAGGGTGTCAACACACTGGTACCTAATGCGAACCCGGTTACAGATAATGAACAGAAGGTGAAGAAAAGGCCGAATACACAGTAAGTAAAGGAATAGGGTAAATCGGCGTTCACTACATCATGTTTGTGTAACTTATTATCTATAATATGTTTATTAAGTTCTTGCATGAAGCCTTCCTGATAAGAGTCATGCCATGTTTTTCTCATAAATTCACTTAAAACCGAAATATGTCTGCTATTTATTCTTAAGAGCTATAAAGGCATTGAAAATAAGTAGTCCTTAATGATTTAAATAGCTTGTACAGTGCCTTTTTATATTTAGACTAGAAAAAGCAATCAACATTCACCTGCTCAAATATAAACACGAAATAAAAAGTAGTAGGTAGTTCAAGATTATATGGCAGAAAAATTTGCAGGTGCCACAACAAGTCTTAAGAATCACAATACAGTCATTTATGAGTATTAAAACTTGTTAAATTAAAAGAAATTCGCATTTAAAATTTAATAACCGGTAACATCACGCAAATTCGACGCAACATGGCGGCTAAGAACCACGTGATGCTGATAACTAACCAAAAATGAGACCTCTATTATTACCTTGGAATTGATTGCCTTTGGCTCCACAAATGATTAAACTTGGTTTGAATTGGTATAGAGCCTTTTCGGCCCAGGCTCCAGGATGTAAACTGCACAAGTGCAAGTTTAGTGACCCTAATGAAATGTGTACCTATATATCGTCGATTCGATAAGCAAGTCTGCTATCGTTTTCAAGAAAGGCAAAATACTTGCTTATCAAACCGACGATATATAGGTACACATTTCATTAGGGTCACTAAACTTGCACTTGTGCAGTGTACAGGGTGTCCCATTTTCGATGATATTACGGGGTATCTCACTTA
>MU191223.1:0-33358 GCA_016904865.1 Pissodes strobi | reverse complement strand
TGGTAAGTTTGGGTTAGTCGTCGAATCAACTTTGGGTTAGTTTCACTTAGTCTCAACTTATTTTACTTATTTGAGCCGGTTACGATACGCTATAAACAATTTTAATAGGTTTGGTTAGTTTGGGTTAGTCGTTCAATCAACGATACGAAAATTTCGTAACGCGAGGCGAAAACATAAACCATGTTGTGATGCGACCTTGACAAATCACTCCCATGAAACCAAAGAAGTATTCACTTCAAAGAGGTTAGAACGCGACAGATCAGTAAACTCCGATTTAAACCGTTAAATCCTAATAGATAACTACTATTCATAATACATTTCTAATAAAGTAAATAATAAACATGTTATTAATTACATGTTTTTATCGGTGTATAGTATTTCTTTTATCTTCATTACATTTCTCTCAGTGTATTAAACCTGTTATCTGTCAAATATGACAAATTGAACTTGGCACTCCAACTTCAAAGGTGCCGACGACTATTGTCGCTTCTCTGCGGTTGTTATTCTCGGTCCGTACCACGATACACCTAAATACGGTATGTCAGCTTTCCGAAAAATGACAGTTCGTATACTACGTCTCGTGTGGAATTTATATGTAAAATACAGGGAAAATCTGCAACACACTTGATGTCACGCTGTAATTTTTCGAACGGCTGACATACCATGTTTAGGTGTATCGTGATCCGTACATGTTCTTCTTCATCTTTTCCCCATCCAAATTATTATTATTTGTAAACCTAATTATTTTTTATAATAACAAATATATTTCTGGTAACGGAAGAAATGAGATACTTTTTGTCGTAAATAAAGTAATCATTGCAATAATATTTAAATTGGTAGAAAATCAGAGTCGATATAGAAAATTAAATTCGTTCCGCGTTAAATCTTATGAAAATTCTATAAAATACAAAGTTTTAATTTCACGCTGAAAGTTGTTTAGCAAATAGTTTTCAAGTTACGGTTCTCTGATTAAATACTGAAAGTTCGGAAATATGATGGCGAGAAGAGCCGACGGGTTAAATTCGAGTTATTTTCTAATAAGTCTGAAGGTGCTCAAGTTAAAACGTTAATCAGCGCTAAAGGAGAAAATTATAAACGTCTTATTTTTCTAAGTAAGCTGCCAAATTACAAGAACAACGTAAGGAAGATTGGTCTTAAATGATAATTTCGCCGTTCCAAAATAATAATGACGCAACTGCAAACTTTTAAATTTTACAGGAGAGCTGAAAAACGAAATATAAATTAATCTTTTCTAAATATTTAACATAAATATTATTGCATATTAATGAAATTTTCATAGTAGTAGTATATTAGGTTCACATTTATTGTGTTAATGGTACTTTCCAATCAAGTTTAAAATAAGGGATGTTTTTGTATTTAGGTCGTTGTTTCACTAAAATTAATGATAGCACCTTAATCTTTATGCCAATTTGTTTTTTAATTTTTTATAGAAAACAAAACTAATTTTTTAAAATAACAAATAAATTTACGGAAAAAGAAATTTTGTAAGTTATAGTTGTTTTGTCAATTATGATCTACAGAAAGCTTAATAATTCTTGACAGACGGCGAATATATAAATACATACAAGTATGCAATATATCTGCATGAACCGTCTGCTGGTACCATACACTGTAGGGGTGCATCCATCTAATGATATTAGATGTATCGGTATCGGATGCTGTGCTTAATAGATCCATTCGTTCTGCATCGAAGGATGGAAACCTCTGTGCAGTTAGACGTTCACCAACCATGGAGCGCTTTCGATCTTGTTGGTTCTCATCAGCATGGCGTAGGTGAACATCGAACTGCCCAGAGATGTGCCTGTTTGATGTTCACCTACGCCATGCTGATGAGAACCAACAAGTTCGAAAGCCCTCTATGGTTGGTGAACGACTGAACGTCTAACTGCACAGAGGTTTCCATTCTTCGATGCAGAACTAGAGGTGGGCTAACATGCGATTTCGCGGTAGCAGTGACGAGACGTGACTGCTACAGCTCTGTCACAGTGACAAATAGCAGTGATTTTTTGGAGTAGTTTATATTCTGGTAGCATATTGCGATAAATGCGATAGCCGGTGACAATTGCGAGGATCATGCTTACAACCAGTGTTGCCATTTAGCGCGACATGTCGCCAAAATGAGGACTTTTTGCGCTGATTAAAGCGTGGCGACGATTTATTAAAATAATGTAATTTTTTACGACTTTTTCATATTAGGAAATTTTTTATTATCAAATGGAAAAATTTAAAAAATTCGGTATTCATAGCAGTATAATATTATCATTAATACATACATGCCCTTTATGAAATATATTTAAACTAATGACATCACAATCATTCCTGTCCTTAGTGTCATCTGAACGCACCACGGTGTGCTTTGGACTGTCAAATTTCGGGGCTTTCCCGAAGTACGGCGCATTGACGTTTTCGTTTTCACACAACCGCAACCCTACCCCTACCTGTTTATTACTTATTGCTTCAATATTCATTTGCATCATCACATTGTATCGGCAAATTGGAAATCGGCACGATATTATTTTAATTTTTTATTACGTGCTAACTACCTACTACATCTCTGTGTCAGTTAATGGTTACACTAAAATGAGTGATATTAAGAAATACGAAAATAGTTCAATTTTTAATTATCTATTTTTTTTTGATTATTAATAAAGTCGAGAAATAAAGTTTGTTTTGGTTTTGTTCTTCAAAAAACGCAAAAAAATAGTTAATATTGACAGTTTACTGCCCTGAATATTTCGAAAAAGATGTAACGACAAAATGACGAGTTTTCATACCAGTCACTGACGACTTTTTACTTTGTTACTCTGGCAACACTGCTTACAACTATCCATTCTTATCAAAAGTCGTAATCGAAAATTTTAGCACGGTAGCTACATCGGTCCCTTGTGAATGGGTTTTCTCAAAATCAGGACAATTAATCTCGGAAAGACGCTCACGAATTGGCTCACACAAAGTTAAACAAATTATGTTTTTAAACATAAATAATTACATTTAAATATTTAAATGAAAACGGCGAGTTTTTAAAATTGATAACAAATAATTTTTTTTTAAATAAGTTGTTTTATTTTGTATTACGAATTCATGTGTATTACTTTATATATTTATCTGTAGCCTAAAGCATAACTAATGCGAAATTATTATACCTTTTTTATTAATAAATGTTAATTATTATTTGTTAGGGTTGTTTTTTTGAAGTACGTATATTTACCTCAACAGTCTATTTGCCGAGTTCATATTTTTAGGAATTAATGTTAAAATGCAAAAAAACAAAAATATCGACGATACGTACATTCTTCATATATATCTCAAATTTTCCCTTATGAAAATAAATTAAGTAAAACTTGGTAAAACCGGGCCTAATGAGAAAAAGACGCGGCAACCAACAAGGCGCCACCAAATATACAGGAAGCATTTATCGTCACGCGTCACGGAAAGCCTACTAGCAAATTACGACAAAAGATAATAGCTATCTGCTACTGCTATCCGTTCCATGTTTCAATGCTCCGAACGCCCGTAGCGTTGTCACTTCTTAATTAAACGTGATCCGCAAAGCGATCCGAGAATTAGCGTCACAGCGCAGCGACGCGGACTGAAGTGGTGCCAATTAAAACGTGACTGAAAATCACTGCTATTTTATACCAGCTGGAGCAGACTGCGATTGTGACAGCGATGTAGCAGTGACAAAGTAGCAGTTCGTGAAATCGCAACCCACCTCTATGCAGAACGAATGGATCTACTAAGCACAACATGCGATACATCTAATATCATTAGATGGATGCATCCCTACAGTGCAGGGTACTAGCAGACGGTTCATGCAGATATATTGCATACTTGTATGTAATTATGATCCACTTTTTACTTTATGTCAAAATCCTTTATTACGTAATTCAATTCACTTTGAAACCTCTTTGGCAACTTTAAACAACGTAACGAATATGCTAACTGCAAAAAGTGAAAAAAGAATAAAAATATGAAAAAGAACTGAAGACTAGCCCATTAAAAGACTTTATCTTATACTCTAGGATATCTATTTTCCATAGTAAAACATAACGCATGTGGTAAATGGAAGAACTAAAAACATAAGAAAGTAAAAAAATATATATAAGCTTAAAACTATGCCTAAAAGACTGGTAACTGGTAGTCATACCTTTTTTCCATTTTTAAACAAGATAACGAATGTGCTAAATGCAAAAACTACAAAAACAGAATAACAAATATTCTTAAGGCTACTCTTTTAAAATCCAGGTACTGCTATCACAAAGTGATTGTTGCACAAAGGAATTAATATATTTTTAAATATAACAAACATAACATTTATGGTATCACTAAATATAATACTAACTATTACAAAAACCGACAAAAAACTAATTTAATGAAAATAAATTTATTTTTTAATTAAATTATAGATTCAAAAAAATGTTTATAAAATTGAGGAATTATGTTACCGTCGATCAAGCATTTTAAGTCCTTTCTTTTATTTTCCGTTAATAAAAGCGGTTTTTGATAGGCTGGTTTTAGTTGAAAATTCCTAATCGGTTGTAAATTACCAGATCTTCTCTTCTTAGGTCTAAATTGGACAGCAACCTCACCAGCTCTCCTCGTAAGTTTTTTTATAAGGAAAAATATCGCTACCTTTATTAAAGTTAAGTATCATTTATTTTAAATTCATTTCGTGCTACATCTTTCAAGAAACCCATGTTACTTTCTTCATAGAAAGCTTTGATATCGAAAAAGCTTGTATAATTCAATTCTGTTACTTCTAGAGGACTTCCTTTTTTCTTGGCACTTCTAATAATTATAGGTACGTATTGTTCCGGTACATAAATTGGCCCTGATCTTTCGCTCTCTTCAAAGATTGTTCTATTACACTGTGAACGGCGTCACCCTCATTTTGTGTGTGATCCCTCACCAGATATTTGTGAGATTGAATTTATTTCAAAGCATTCAACCGCATATACATAACTCGCAATTAGAAATCTAAAAAATAATACTAAATAAATTGTTTTTTTAGAAGAAAATATAATAAAATGTAATATTTTTTAGCGTCCAAATTAATTAATCGGGATTTATAAACTTTTCAATTGACGTTCGCTCTTCGCAGTCGAAGTTCAATTCAATATAAATATTCCAAATAATGTAATAGGTCCATTTATATACAAAGTTACGGTTCTGTTCGAAGATCAGTTTGAAAATAACCAATTTTTAGTTGGGCGTTCGGCAGTGAACGGTCGATCAATCAAATCACATCCTCCTTTGTTTTCGTCTTGAAAATTCATTTTATAAACTTGTGATTAGATAGTAGTGATAATCAATTCAAAATCCAAACCATAATAAGCAAAAAATGGAGATTATCAACCTATAGATCACTAAATGCAAACTGATAATTATTAAAGTTTATAAATTGAAAGATTCTGAACTACCAGCATCAACGTTAACTAAACCTAACCTTAGAGTTTATAAATCCGACTTTATGGTATGGAAGAATATTTTGTTTGTTGTTGCTAAAACTGTTTTCCGTTGACAGCAGCAAATTGTCAATTTAAAATATTTTAAAAGCATCTCATGCTTTAGATTGGATAACTACTTATTTACCTGTTCTTCTGCAGTCCCCCACAATTATCGGAAATAAAACTACATCGCTTCCAGGTTTTGATAGTTTTGATAAAAACATTAAAATACAAGATGCAATTTCATTGGCACCTCGGTTTCAAAGTGCTTCGTGCCAAAAGAAACATTTTTTTGTATTATCTTGGATTTCTGTGACCTAAAAGAAAACAGAATGCAATGAAATTCACTTTAAATTTGGTTAAAATAACCAACTTACTGTAAAATTATAGCAGTTCAGGCGAGGTTTCTAAAAAAATGCTGAATATTGCCCATCGGAACGGGTAAAATAGCCTGCATATCATATACTGCCAACATTATTTCATGATTCTTGGCCTTTTCTTTGTATTTTTCTTTTTCTAGTCGACTTAATGTTTTCTCTTTTGAATGCTGTTGATATTATTCTTCTAGTTTCTCTTTAGCTCCATAGTGGCATTCTTGTGTGCTTTACACAAGTCGCACTGATCCTTCTTTGGAAGGAAGAAACCAATGTTAAACTCGGTATTAAAAATTCTTGCGTATATATCATAGCTTACACAGGCTTTATTGCAAGCTTTTCTGCAATCTGAATAATTTCTGTGCATTTCGTCGATTGTTAGTCCTCCATCTATAAATTCCCTTGTCGTTTCATTTCTAAGATAGTGGGATTCAACACGGGGAATGGAGTTAATATGATTTCGTACAGACTACAATAGTTCCTCGTCAGTCTTCTTAGGGTTTTCATGTTTTCCTCTTTTATCTACCCTAATGATACCATTATTAGCTACTTTCGAACTAATGACAGCTTTTAAGCATCTTTCAGATAATCCTAAAGTGCTGGTTAAAAATAGCTTACACACTCTTATTTTCCTTCCTTCTTCTAAGACATAAAATGCACAGCTAGGATTTCTTGGTTTATTATTTGTAACTCTACGGTATTTTAAATTCAATTGTTCCACGCATGAACCTAAAAAGTCTCGCTGACGTTGAAGGGAACCTAGCTGCCAGTAATTTTTAAAAAGTAACTGTCTAAATTCATTCGCCTCTAGCGAGCCGCGGTTACAAACCATAATGGCAGTTGGGTGGGCGGGGCTTGACTTGTTTACTATTTGAAGGGTTTGTTTGAATGTCTTGACGGTCCAGCGAGTTTCCTGTAACGGCGCTAGTGGTGTAGTGGTTGTATGCTGCGTTACAGACGAAACGCTGCGGGCTCGATTCCCAGCAGTGGCAAAGCTTTTTTTAAAGTTATGTTTGTAAAAAGTTTTTTTTTATTAATTTTGGGTACGCCTTGGGTTAGCTTTGGTTAGTGTCTTTTTCTTGAGTCCCCGGAGCGAGCGTAGCGAGCGGAGGGCCACACGTGAGTGAAATAGTAAATGTTCTAAAATATTAAACAAACCATGTCCCGCCCATTATGGTTTATAACCGCTGCTCGCTAGAGTCGAGTTCTAAATTCCGTTGACACCTTTTTGGTACAGTTAAGAATACATTCAATTTTATCTGCACAAGGAGGTTTCATTGCCCTTTCTGCCACGCATTTTCCTTGTTTTGAAATGTAGCTCTTATCAGAGTTACGTAATACTTTTGCTTTTACTTGTTTACAATTTGAGACGTTTTTCACACGCTTCTTGCCTTTTTTATAGTTGGAGATCTTTTATTTTCAGCACTTACATTTTGCATATCTGATGGTTCTGCACTATCTTGCTTCTTTGACTTTTTTCAGGTGGGAGACATTGTTATTTCTGACTCAAAACTTGTAAGTGTCTTTCTTTTTTGCCTCACCGTTGAACTGTCAACTTCCGACTCAGACTCTGATGAAGAACTAGACCCTGGTTCGTAATTGTCGCTTGAACCCGAGGAAAAATCTTCCTTTTCAGTGTCATAACATTTTTGGTAATTTGTATCAACTTTTCTAAGCCTTAGTTTAGTTAAAGTTTTATTTTCTATTATATGATACTGGCAAGGAGTAAAATCAGTTTTGTAAGTAGCTGTTTCAGAGTCAAATTCGCTTACAAGGTTTTCCAAATCTTGATCATCTGCGATGCCGTGATTATTTTTTATTAGAAATAGAAATGTCTTCTAAAGAGATATGTGGCGAAATAAAGGCATTTGGCAATCTATTTGGTAAATTTGCATTATTAATATTCGACTCTACAACAGTTTCATTTTTGTTGTGTAAAAGGAATATATTTTCTCCTGTTGTGGTTTGTAATGGACTAACATTTTTAGGTGTTAGAAGACTCAATATTTTCTTCGCTCGGCTACTCATTTTGTAGCAATTCTGCAAAAAAAACGATTCAAATGCAGCACATTAGATAGCACGTTTGATAAAATATAATTAGCCAAATTAAAAAATTAAGACAAGTTTCTAATCTATTAATTACAAACGTACAATGAAGCTTTTTTGCTATCGTTGCGACTACTGTTGATAGAGTCAGGAAAAGAAATAACTTAACAGTAATTAAACTATATTGAGTGAAAAATAGACATGGTATCAAAAATAATGATAGATAAAGACTTTTCCTTATAAACAAACAACAATAGTTAATTAATTTTGAATATTATAATCCCCTTTCGTACTATTATACTATCAAACATCTCTGCTGTAGTACGTATTTCCAAAAATATCAAAGACATAAAGTATACTTAGGCCACATAATGTTGCTATAATTTGAGTTAATAACGACACAAAGTACAATCGAAACACTAAAATTCAACCAATTTGAAAGAGTATTGACGCATAATACAGTTAAGTCATTGTTCCACTAAAATACTTATATTTTTAGCAGTTCTGTCAACAAGTAATAGCTCTTTAAAAAAGAAAAAGACATAATGTACACTTACGTCGTTATTCTACTGGAACTAGGCTCACAAAATGCAATGATTTTGGTGTAAAGAGCACTTATAGACGGAGAGCTGGCGGCCGCGGAGATACTACGCTAGTACCTCCGGCTGGAATTTTGAGAAGTGGTTGGGGGGACCATCAGAAAGTGCCAGCTCCAGGGATTTTGCTCCAAATCCCTGCAAAGGACACGTCAGACGACTCAAAAGTGAAAAAAAAATTGCTCAAAAAATATTCATACCTCCGGCTGAAAATTTGCATGTTACCTGTTACCTGTTGGAAGGTCCCTGATGACGTATGTAAATCGTCAGACGCCTAGGTCGCTGCTAAAGAGGTGTCAGACGCGCTCAAATTTGTCATTTTTTTTTTCAATTTTTTTTTATTACCTCCGTCTGACGTTTCAACATATTGCAACAGAGACCATTCTAAGCACAAATTAAAATCGTCAGACGAAAATACCGCTGCGAAGTCATCCTACAACGTTCATCAAGCTCGGCCCGCCTGAGACCCATAACTTTTTTCCAAAATTTATTTTCATTACCTCCGTCTGACGTTTTTACATATTATCGAAGAGACAATTTTAAGTACATACTTAAATCGTCAGACGAAAATACCGCTGCAAATTCCCCCTGAAATGTAACGAAATTCTAGCCTAGATTGCTGAATAGGTACTGTTTCAATGTTTTTTTAATGTATTGAAACACTCGTTGGGTTAATATACGTTAGAAAAGAAAGTCAATTTAAGGGAAGAGTTTCTAGCACATACACATAAAAAGTAAAGCATGTTTCGTCTGAATAAAATTAAAATATTAATCCTGTTATACTATCAAAAATCAATGTGCAAGAGGTTTCAAGCAAGTATTATTTTTTTATCAAAGAGCGAAGATGTAGTTATACTATTAGTCATTTAGTACAATGAGTAGTTTATTTTAACATTCTAAATTTCAAAGTAAACGGGGCCGATGATTGTTAAATGAATTCCATGGATTTTAATAAATTTATTTAAGAAAAAGATACTAATATTACTACTGAATTGAGACAAAAAAAGTAATTTCATTTCAATACTCGGTATCGTTGTCTATATCACTCTTGCTCCCATCGGAGACGTTAAATTCATCATCAAATTCCTCTTCTTCGATGCTGGTGTCCTACAGTTAAAAATTAGATAATTAGATTCACATTCGATTTCATGTGACCGATTATAATGGCATACTTGAATTTGTTGTTTCTTGCTCTGTATTAGCAATCGCTGACTGCAACTGTGCACCTTTGAACCATATAAAATCATAGTTTCCGTCGTAGTTTAAAAAACAGCCTTGAAAACAGCCCACTTTCTTCGGGACGTTTATTGCTTGAATTTGTTTGGTTCGCATTTAACCATAATTGTGCGATGTACTTTGTTCGCAGCAAATGTTGATGTAACTCCTTGGCACAAAGTGGAAAATTTGAAGCGACGGTATTGCGATTTTTTTTTGAATAATTCGATCTGGTCATCTTGTTTGTAAATGGACTCGAACATTGCCAGACGACCTTCGTTGACTTTTTGTACTCCTTTAATGCGATACATACTGCAAACAAATTATTCTATAAATTCGTGTGTAGCAGGATCAACATAATTTTTTCCTAAGTCTTCAAAGGCTTTCGGGATCTTTGGAGGATTTTTAAAAATTTTCCATGGCTTAATTTTGTCTTTGCCGTAAAAGGCAGGATTGTAATCGCATCCTGTGAACGCGTGCAGGCCTGGTAAAGCTCTGCATATTCGCACTCCTAAGTTGCAATACAATTGGGTAACCTTCATGTGATTTTGCCGGGCATGCATCCATATTTTTAGCCCTTCATTAAGTTTGTTCATATTGCCCAAAAATATTATGAGCACATCTGCATCTGAGCTGCGGATCACAACATTACTGTCAAAATAATTTTTTGTAACATGATGGATTATTATTGTTGTTGTGTCCGCTTCTTCGTGCAATGCGCATAATAAGTTCATGTCGATGGAGCGTACGATTTTGTCATCAACAACTTGGAAAACATAACACTCACCAAAATTTATATTTAAAGTTTTGTTTTTCAAGAAAGGAAAAAAACACGTGTGCACTCTGTGTGCATATCTGAAGCGAAACTTCTTAAACTTAAAAGCCCTAGCCCTATACATATCGTAACGGATTTGGTTAAAAAGTAGTTTTTTTAAATATACCACTCAATTAACAAAAAAGAGGGCCTAAATGAAAAAAAAATATTCTTCATAAAACTTTCGCTTATGTCTTGACAAGGTAATAGAGTGTTTCCCATATTTTTTGCTTGTAAACTAACAAAGATATCACAATAAAATATTGTAACGGATTTTCGTTCCGCTGCCAGACCGCGGCCGCGGCCTGCGTGTGTCGCGACCTTCAAATTTTACTCCCAGCGCGCGTTAAGAAGTTTCACTTCAACAAACGCGTCATCCGTCCAATAATTGATAAAAAATTCCACCAATGCTTCTTTGAAACTATTACTCCTCAGCTCCTTGACAAAGTCAGCTGGTCGTACTTGTTGCGGTCCTGCTATTGCATAACTAACCGAACTGGCCCCACGCAATTCACGTTCGCAGTCTTTAGTGGATGGATGGAAATATCTATCGAAGACTACGTCTATTATTCGGGCCTTATTGTTTGTCAATGTTTGCAACACTTTCCGCGCGATATTTCCAAAGCTTACGGGAAGGTCTTTCATCAAATGTAAAATTAAAAATCCATCAAAAATTTTCACGTCGACGTGTTGTGGTTCTGAATGATTATCCACTTCCTTCCTTAACATTTTCATTAAAGTCGATTTGTCCGTTTTGCATATAGTGCCGTCAATATGACATAACGACATAGACATTGGAGTCAAAGGTAAGTAAGTATCTTCGCAAGATCAATTTCTTTCTCCAATGAGTTAGCTAATAGACGTCCGAACAAATCACGCTGCATTCTCACTTCCTCCCTTCCTTTAGCACCCATCGCTACTCTCTTTTTCTTTCCACATGCAAAATTTTGCACTACATTTTGTTTGATTGGTTTTTCGAATTGCGTGGCATCAGAAGAACATTTCGATATGAAAGTCTTGCGTAATGAGTCACCTTTGCTTTCAACATCGATCAAGAATTGCGTTCTTTCTGGTGAGGCTGCCTTTCCTGTGTGTATGTTATATAGTTATTTTTTTGTCAATGTCTGGATCAAATGGATTAATTTTCTTTTTTATTGTTTCCATGAAAGTATGAAGTTGAGAATGACTTATTTTCATTTTACTTGTTTCCAATTCTCCTGATATATCCTGTGCCGTATGTAATCCAGTCTGTTCATATATATGTGAAATGAGAGTCGAACGAATTCCATGACTCTTTGACCAGCGCTGGTGAACCGTGATTGAATTCGTGAAGTGAGAAACGCCTATCAAACGTCTTGCAGCATCTGCGTTAATAGTTTGCTCCAGTGTTAAGTCAATACGCTGCCTTGAAAATGGTTTATTGGTGCGTTTGGCACCGAAGCTCCCTTTTCGAAAAGATTCTTCTAGCCCTGGATGTTTTTCGTTGATTTTTAATAAATTGTGGTTGTATTTAACCAGCCAGCGTGAATAATTTTGCTGATTAAAGGTAAAAAAGAGATTTGCTATGTTTGACAAAGTATCTTTAAATAATTCAAAGTCTGCAGTTCTTATGCTTCGAGTCACGTCCAAGTAATGATCTATGAGGTGTATATAGATCGCATAGAATTGTGCTGTCTTGCCGAATGCACCATTTCGAGTGAAATTTTTCTATTAAATTTCTGTGGTTCGCATTAATGGATGTAGATTCCGAGAGATGCTGCTTCTGAATATCAAATTTAATTTTTTGCATATATTGAAAATTTCACATTTGAAATCTTCAAACTCTTACATACGTCATCAGTGACCTTCCAACAGTTAACGTGCAAAATTTCAGCCGGCGGTATGAATATTTTTTGAGCAATTTTTGAGTCGTCTGACGTGTCCTTTGCAGGGGCTTAGAGCAAAATCCTTGCAGATGACAATTTCTGAGGATCCCCCCAACTCCTTCTCTAAATTCCAGCCGGAGGTGCTATCGTAGTACCTCCGCGACCGCCTGCTCTTAGTCTATTATGTCACTTTTGCTTCGGAGGGCATGCGTCTCTCATGAGCCATGACACACAACTGTTGGCTTAGACGATGTTATGTTTGCTCAAACTAACGCGGCGAAAAGCCTTAAATTGAATAAAGACACAAGTGACATCTACAGCTTATTTACGTAAGCACAGTGTTTCTGTATCTTAGGGTGCACTTAACTCATTTTCGAAGAATTTTGCAGTTGCGTCATTGTCATTTCGGAGCGGCGATATGTAAATAACCTTCACCTTAATGAAACACATATTATGCTCCTGAAATTATCAATTATTTGATGAATTAACACTAAATTTATATACAACGATTTAGCTCTTTCTCTTCGCTAACTCGACAATACAATCCTAAGCCAATCTATGGCTTTCAGTAATCTAATCGTATACGACTTTAAAAAGAAATGCTGTACGTGATTGAAAGTATCACTTTATTACAGAACAGTTTTATTACTTAGACGAAGTCCTACAATAGCAACTCGCAACTCCCGCAACAAAAGTTTTATCTATTTACCCAAGGGTTATGAATTTTGACGAGTATCTAGGAGAGACTTGACCTAACTCCGCAGTTGCGTTTAAAAATATTAGTAGATATGGAACTTTTTCCAAAAGAGGATACACATTTAATTATACACGTAAAATCTTAGAGTGAAAACTGAATATTTATATTGCTGTTGCAGAAGTCTCAACACATCTCGCTTGAAATAATTTCACTACGTCTTGAGAATGTGCTCCCATTGTATGTGGAAGTATTCGGCCCATTTAAATCTGCAGGAATATGGTGAATGGACAACTTAATGGAGATTTCTTAGCAAGTGCCGTTATCAATAAGCCGTAAAAAAGCCATAAGACTGAAGAATCGCAAAGTAATTTAATTCGAACGGAGACATAAACGTTACAGCCTTCAACATATACTACAAATTTTAGCAGAAACCAATAGCATACCTGTATTAATGCAAACATTTCAATATCTTCCTGTATTCCATCTGAGCCCTCAATACTAAAGTGTCCTAAAGTAAATGATGTAAGACCTCAACCGAAAGCTAGTATTCCAGCAAAAAATTACATCAGAGTAAAGCATCTATAGTCAAATCAAAAATCTTGGACAGTACACAACCTCAATTATATCACACAGAGCATGAGCAAAGACTTTACTGAGCACAATAAGGTCGTAAAATTATAAAAATGGATAACGGGAATATTTTTGCAGTACCAGTAGCGAAGATTGAGAATGACCAGACCAGACCATCTTTATTTTATCATATTCTTTATTTGAAGTTGGTTTCTATATTATTATTGTTATGAAATCAGGTAGTAAAAGTTGAGTCTTTGTAATTTGTGGTTTTGGAAAGAACGGAAATGAATTATTCTCTGGAAAAGAGCTACAACGTATTAGATTTTGATATTATCATGAATCTGTTCAAAAGAGTCTTGGGAAATACCAAGTGGTTGTACAGTTTCTTCCATAAGATTGTCTAGATCCAACATTCCTTGATCTTCCTTCAAACATGGCTCACGGCATCTCGTCTAGCTGACTATTTTCAATGAGTTGGTCATAAGTTGATGTACTACTGCTTTCGTTTTGAAAGCTGTATTATTTCTAGCCACATAACCTTTCATTTGAGCCCAAATGAGCTCAATGGGTTTTAATTCGCAATGATATGGTGGTAATTCGCAATGAGTGGTGGCAGCACTTTTATTCAACTTTCTTTAACAGTTTCATTTATAACCTATTTTAAATATTTTTAGTTATGATCTTCGTCACAATTAGCATGTCACTTTGAAAAGATATGCCCATCTCATCAATTGAATTTACAATTTCTTGTTTCTTCCAAGAGCTTAACAGCTGTTTCGCTAAGAGTCTGGATTGATAGCTTGATGTACAAGGTAGTCATATACATTCAAAACAATGGATTTTGCTCCTCTATCAAACATTTTAGTAAGCACAGTGTAACAAGTCTAACACTAGACTAAATGTAGTTGTTCTCATAGAGCTTGTGATCATATCTACACAAATTACTTGTATTTGTACTATAGAAATATTGCATGCCTGTGTCAAATTGCCCTTTTATGCTCGAATATTACGAAAGTTAAGAAAATTTGGCAACACCTATGATTTTTTGCGTTTTTATGACATTTACACCTGCTTTGTTCGATATAATTGAGGATGTGTGCTGTTAAACATTTGTGAATAGAATTTGTTAGATAAAATTTTGAAACAGAAAAGTAAAGAAGTGTAAAAAGTAGAATGCTGCCAAAAGAAGATTGTGGAATAAAAGAGTCCCTTTCCCGAGTGAATCAGGCATTGAGTTAGTTTCTGAAAAAGAGGATAGTTTTCAAGAAGAAATTTATTTATTATTTACAAGTGCTAAAGTTTATCATGTGGCCAAAAATAAAGAATAAAACCTAAACTTTTTGGGAAGAAAAATGAAAGTATATTTCCTATCATGGAAGATGTAACCCTCACCGACGAACGATCTTCGCTCTGTATTAATTAAATTAATTTACCACCTAAATACTGTTAATAATATATGCTGATTAAAACTTAAAATTTCAACGAAAATGGAGATAAAAAGAAGGTATGAAAAAGGTGTAAAATTCAATTAGAGACATTTGGAGAACTTAGATTAAAACAATTTTTGCACCACATAATTAACTTTTATGTCACTTGAATCTTGGATAAATAAAGCCTCGTCGGCCCAGGCTTCAGAGTGTAAATTGGTACAGAGTCCTGATAAAGCTAGAAGACCTAAAAGGAGCTTTATGTTTGGAGAACTAATCTGCCGCCATTTTTAAAAGGAAGAAATCTAAAAATGAAAATTATTAACTACACATTTTGTATTCATTATACTTCGACGTTACTATTTGTAACAGTCCGATTTGACTAGTGTAAAATATTTTTAAATTTCATTTTATATGCTGCATTTAGCAAAAAAAAATGCTGTATTTTGCGGTGAGAATTATTGAAAAGAGGTCAATACTCTTCGGTTAATTAATTCTAAATTTATTGGTTCGATTTGCTGTCAATAAGCTTAATATTGCCGCATTTATTAATGTAAATTAATTCTATTCTAAATATAGGTAAACGATATATTTGTATTAGCTTTTATAACACTTTGTGACTACATTTATTTTAGTTGATAAGCGAACCAGAAACGCTGAGGTTTGATCTAATCACTAAAATAGGAAATTATGTTATTAGTATAACTTTGCTTAATTTATATTACATTACCGTATAATGGCCAGCGAACCGTTTTATATTTTTAAGAATTGTGTTAATAAATCCTGCTTTTATGCTTCGTTAGATCCGTGAAATTCATATTTTATTTACTGTTTAAATATTTCATAACTTTTGAGAACTTCTGATAAAACTTTTTGGGACCTCTGGCTCCGGCTAGTTTCAGATATTTATATTTATCTTTCCACGCGGCCTGCTGTAATCCTAGCAATATTCGGTTGGTACTGTTGGCAGCATTGGGTAGTAGGAATGGGCTATTTCCCATAATTGCTGCTGTCGTTTTAGTTTTTTAAAAGTTTATCGTTTGGTTGGGGAATATTATCTAGTATTTCTTGAACCATTTAATTTCAGCTCATTAATTTTTACTACCACAATAAACGAGAATTAAGTCGTTTATTATCTTAGAATTATTCCTGGTATCGAATCACTTGGCATTTTTCAGCTCCTCACTTCTTCTTGATTCGACGATCTTTTTTTCTAATCTCATGATAGTGAAAAGGCAAGTTGACGGAAGAAACGAAGAGAGTTCTGCTAGAAATACCCTTCGAGGCGAGGAAGGTTTGCTTGAATGCAGTCATAGTGACTCAACATTTAGTATTGTAATTTTATACTACCCTTCTTTGTATTTTGACACGATCGACCGATTTATCGGGATTTAACTACTGCACTAGGTAAGCATTTTCTTTGGAATTATTTTTTTTCTATTGCTTGTTAAGCACGCGTACGCTATGGTGCAAAAGGCTTTTTTGTCGTATTTCAAGAGGCTTTTCAAGCTCATTTACAAGACCGAGACGGTCGAATCTCCGGCAATCCTCATACACCAGCGAGGTAATTATTGCTACAGTTTTTTGTCTAAATTAACGATTTAATTGCTTTATCTGTGTTAATCTTTTTTGAGCATTGTCCATCATTTGCTTTGCATCCCATAGGTTATCTTATCTATTCCATTTTATCATATCTGAATTTTTATTTTAATGTGATTTTGGTTCTGATCATACGGGGAAGTGTATATTTTCTTTTACGGGTGATTCATGCCTAACTCTTTTTTTATATTCAAGTTGTTTTTACCTTCTTACTGATGGTCATTGAAAGACCATTGATAATTTTGGGGGTGGGGGGATTTGTTGTATAAAGAAAAATTATTTATGCAAGGGGGGCTAAAGTTTTTCCATTGAAGTATGGGGACTTTGACTAATACGTATTGGGTTATTACACGGTCCTATCTCTGGGCCAGTCCTATCCCCGGGCCAGTCTTATCTCTGGGCCAATCCTACCACCGGGCTACCCCGCTGCAATTTTATCACCGGGCTACAAGTTCTCTGCTAGTTTTACCCTCGGGGCCATCAAGTAGCAGTACTTGGGATTTACTACAGGTGCCCAGCGCCTCCACCAGAGGTACTTCCTGCCTCCACAACTGAGTTTGATGATTCGGATCTAATGTGGTATCGTACAGAAGCAATATTATTTTCTTTTTTTTGTGTTTAATTTCTTATTAGCACTATAGATTGTGCCTTGAAAGAGCCATCAAAAGTTCATTTATTCATTTATTTTTCTGGTTAATTGATAATCATTTCTTTTATTATTTTTAAATCAAGTCATTTCGGCCGAGCTTTAAGATAGATTAAGTTTCATTACTATGTTGGGGTTTGGAGCCTTCGGCAACATGCACTAAAACTGAGCTTTATCCACAATACCGAAACAGAACTTTTGCACTCGACGCGCGTTTCGCTAACCATGTTTTAATCATCTCCTGATGATGCTAACATGGTTAGCGAAACGCGCGTCGAGTGCAAGAATTCTGTTTCGGTATTGTGGATAAAGCTCAGTTTTAGTAAGTTTCATTATTCATTTATTTTCCTGGCCGATTTATATAATCGCTCTTAATTTTCCTTTTTTAATATAAATCAAGCATTGACAGCCATTGGATAATATTGTTAAGATAGTTTCCAATAATTTTTTTTTGTCATTTATCGGGTCAATTGATTTAAGTTTTGTGGCCATTTATCACTATCTACTATTATTACTACATTTATAATTGGTGCAGCTACTAGCGCACGCATACATATATGTAATTAGCTTATGTAAAATCAAAGTGATCACTTTGGATTGTAGTGTTCAGAACATTTAGTTGTAAGGCATACACCCATTAAACACAAAAACATTTTAATAATGTTAAAATAATGTATAATTCGAGAACATAATGTTAGCTTGGATGTTAGTTCTAACGTAAAATTCATAGTGAAAAATAAGCTTAATAACCCGTTTTATGACGTTAGAAAAATAATCTTATGTTTTTCTAACATTGGAAAAAAAAAATTATTTTTTAACATCAAAAAGTACCGTTTTCGTTCATGAGCCAAAAAAATTTTTCTTTTTTAACAGGAAAAAATTGTATTTTTAACCAGCCGAAAAAAATTTATTTTTAACCAGAGAAAAAATTATTAACTGTAAAAGAAATATTTTTATATAATTTAATGTTTTTATACCTTCATCAAAAACACGATTTTAGTCACTGGGCTACCGATGTAAGAACAGTTTTTTGTTCAGGGGAGCATTTTTTTGTACCCCAAGTTAAATACTCGCGTCTACGTATCAGTTTGTACAATTGATTCATTTGTATTTTTTAGGCAACTGATTGTATAATGTTTGATAAAAAATGCAGGAGAAATATTTAATTTATTTCAAATAATTTACTTAGGAAGCAAAACTCAGTATTTTAATTGTTTTTAATTACTCTAATATCTGGCTTTAAGGGTGCTATGGTTTTGTTGAAATTAGTACACTTTTTACGGATTGATAGGGGTTCAAAGTATTTCACTTATATTTTGTTGAATAAACATCTACCTATTAACCCCTAGCTGGGGTGAATTACACTTCTTGATTAAATAGGTGAAAGTAGGTCGAGTGATACCTCGTCAAAATCTCCTTTAATTTTCTATTTCTATTGTTGAAATCGAGTGATTAATTTTTGACCCATTTGCTTTAATGTAATCTGAAATAACCATATAAACTTAGTATTTTTTTACCTTCCAATCATCACAAAATATTTTTTTAAAGATCTGTGGCATTCACCTAATTCCCTGTCAGAAAAGCAATTCAGCCCTAAAACTATAAGGAAGAAGTTTTTGGATTCTTACAAATTCTCGGGTACATTTTAAATGAGACACCCTCTGCATAGAAAAAATATGTACCATTTTAGCTACTTGATCATTAAACAATATATATACAGTGTGTCCAAAAAAGTATGCAACATATGGGAAATTTTTTATTATTGGTTTCTCAGAAAAATTTATTCTTGATAAAAGTTGGTGCTTGCCCTAAAACAGTAAATGAGTATTTCAAATTTTCCGTACTGCTTTTAGTGCGGGCGCAAATGTCATTTTCCCGAAATCGCGTCAAGAGTAAAGTACCTTAATTTATAAAGATACAGCAAAATCTTATAAGGAAAAGTTCTTCCAAATTAAAAAAGTAGTCTAAATATGAAATTTGAGTTAAGTACATCAACTTTTAGCTTTTCTCGTTTTTTTCTTAAACGTTACGCCACTGGAGAATGTTTTGTTCTTTTGTTATTAGTATACTTGCCAAGTAACTTCAAAATTGATTTAAGATAGAAATTAGTTACATAGTTGCCCAATGTTGCAGTTTTTCCAGAGATAATAGCCAGTTTAGGTATCAGTGTGTTGCAAACACATTTAAACACTTTTGATTCAAAAATTTTTCCACTCAAAATCATGAATAGAAACAACTAATAATTTATTTATCTTTTGCACCCGATGAGTAAAATATGCCCAAGTATCCTAAAAAGCCATATAAAATATTTGGTCTTGAAGAGTAGGCCATGCATTTGGAATAAAAACAAATAAATAGCAATAATTTTACTTCGCTCCGACATATGAAATTAATTGTTATTGAGTCAGTCATTCCAACTGTATTTTGTAATAATTATTGTGGACAATTATTTTGGACCAAAATTGTTTAAATGTGTTTGCAACACACTGATACCTAAACTGGCTTTTATCTCTGTAAAAACTGAAACATTATGCAACTATGTAACTAATGTCTACTTTAAATAAATTTTGAAGTTGCATAGCAAGTATACTAATAACAAAAGAACAAAGCATTCACCGATGGCGTAACGTTTGAGAAAAAAAAATCGAGAAAAAAAAGGGAAATTAAAAATTGATGTACTTAACTCAAATTTGATATTTAGATTACTTTTTTAATTTGGAAGAACTTTTCCTTATAAGATTTTGCTGTATCTTTATAAATTAAGGTACTTTACTCTTGACGCGATTTCGGAAAAATGACATTTGCGTCCGCACTAAAAGCAGTACGTAAAATTTGAAATACTCGTTTACTGTTTTAGGGCAAGCACCAACTTTTATGAAGAATAAAATTTTCTGAGAATCCAATAATAAAGAAGTTTCCCATATGTTGCATACTTTTTTGGACACACTGTATGTACCTTTTATTAAAGACAAAATCTTTAATTCTCCAACTTTAAAAGTATTTTTGGCCTCTGTCATGCTGCACTGCGCTGCAAGGGAGTCTGCATACACCGTCCCCAGCATTCTCCTGATTAGTTTGGGGATTGTGCCGCCACCCACCAAAAATTGGACCACACTGTACATAGCCTATAATAATAATAATAATAGAATCATTATGCACAACTATTGCATCGTATATTAAAGGAATTTATTGTTTGTGGCAATATAGAGTCAATCGGGGTTAATATGATACAAAAATATAAACTCTTCATTTTACCTCCTAAACTTTGAGACAAAATCTGTTGTAAAAAATATTGGGGGATATACAATTTGTGATATTAATTGATTTACAGATTAAAAAAACCCAGACCTCAAAATTGAACTTGATTCTAAAGATTTTATGGCATTTTCAGAAAAAATAAACAGCTAAAAGTACAATATAACTTTTGCCTCTTTGCAAGAGTGTAAACAATACGCCCCAACGAGTTTTAGGTGACACATAAAGCTTAGTTCTTACTGATTTTAAAGCTGTGTTAGTCACGAGGTTAATCGTTACAATGATACTTGATCGTCTTATGAAATTTTGTACAAAATGTTACATAAAAGAATATTATTAACCCATTTTACCAAATTTTTATATGTTGGACAGCTGGTCAAAACACAATGATAATTTAGGTACATCTTTAATTCACAGTTTTTGAAGTTAAAATCCACAAAATTAAATACAAGTGTTTACCCATGTTCAGAATTCGTAATTCTTAAATTAAACATGTAAAATTTAAAATAAATCATTATTAATTTTTCATTGTGTTGTTGGGTAAACCAGCCTTAAGAAGCTAATAAATAACTAAGCATGCTAATAGATTTAGGTACATAAGAAACATATTGTAAAGATTCCGAGCCCTAATACAGACCCCCCATTTTTTCAAACAGTAGCGGCTTTTAAACAAAAATTCATATCACTGCTCCCTTTGGTGTAAATTTAAGTTAATGTGTACCAACTGTAGCTCTGAGCACATGCCCAAATTCCGATTAGTGCCCAGTTTGTAGTGAGTCAAATACACGTGGGGTCACTCGAGTAACATATTTGATCGGTCGCCTATACTTTATTTTAATAATATTTGAAACTATTGTTAAGTAATTCACAAACAAAAGAAAATTGCCTTATTCTTTTCTTGATGGAAGACTAGAGGGTTCATCAAAATTTGCATTTGATGACAACAAATCACTCGTGTCCTTTGTTCCAAAAAAGAATAAAGTGGTTCTCTTATTATCTTCCATGCACTATCCAGGTGAAAGAAATGCCGACAATGGTAAACCACAAATTATCATCAATTATAACAGTAGATACCACTGATACTTTCGATATTACCCATACCACTTAACGAGCAATTCGAAGATGGCCAATGCGATTTTTTGCGGCAGATTACAGATTACAGTGATAAGATTGCAGTACATGCTGCAATCTTATCAAATTTTGCTTTTAATGATGTCCTATATCTGAATGATCTATTATCCCAACTAATCGCGCCTTTATTCTTTCCACTTTTTGTCTGTTTTAAAATAAATGTTCTAGAATATAGTATTTTTTTATTTTATAAATTTAAACTATGTACAAGTGACGCCAACTTGTACCATCAAACATGAGAAAACAACCTGTTTATGCTGACAAAAAATTATACAACAAAATTCTACAGGCATCTACTTACCAATATTTTGTTGAAATGGAAGTTCAAGATTATCTACACTAACTTTAACTTACACATTTTCAAACTCTGCACATAACTCACTCACATACAACAACAACAATTCAAAATCAAAAATGGCCGATGGCCCGGGATGGCCGATGATGGACAAGGAGAAACCGAGAAATGTGTTTGCGCCTGCGTAGACTTGTTTATTTGGCTAGAAAATGCCCTAGGTATAAAAAATAAATTAAAAAAATAACATATTTTCATGCACTTCTTTTGATGTTATAAATACATTTTAGAAAACGCTGCATATTAATTGATTTTTAAATTAAGAAGTGAAACATGAAAAAAACATTTGTTAAACGAACATATTTTTACGGCATTTCTTAATGTTAAAAAAACAAAATATATTTGAACTTTATTCTATTTTAAATTCACGTAGAAACGTGATCTAGTTTAAATAACATACTAAAATATACATAGGATTGATGGTAATATTTTGAATGTTAATACAATTAAGGTTTTTTAAAAGTTAGTTTCTTAATAAAGTATATTTTTGATAATGCTTTTCCTTAAGGTTTTGGTTAAGATTTTGAACATGTTTTTTTAAATACCAAAGTTGACTTAATTTTAGCACATATTTGTGTTTAAAAAAAAAACGTATTTTTGTTCAACATGTATTTGACGTTTATTACGATTTTGTGTTTAGTGGGCAGTACCAAGTTAACAACAGAATTGGTATCCGTACAATCTCCATATTGTACTCTATTTATCAATTACTTTAATAGTCATTTGACATTCCTTTGCGTTTAAATAGCCAAAAGTTTTACTGTAGTGTTGTTGCTGTGTTTAAAAAAAATGACTTGGGAGCAAATAGATTATCCTTAAATTATAGATTGAGTTTTCTTTATTAAGTTAAAGATTGAGTATCTTTGTTTGATACGCGTGCCTAGCAACCCCGTACAACATCAGCGAAGCTTTTTCAGTTTAGTTGGGAAAAACTGGTGGCGCTCTACGACTCACCTACCGGAGCCGGGCATTGTAACACGACTCTCCGGTGCTAGGTTTGTTTTCTTTTAAATAAAATCTTTATTCGCTAACTTTAATAGGAAAACGTGTTAATGCAATAATCATATATTATATCACGAGAACTATGAATTTAATCGATTAAACTACATTCAATATTTTGAGAATGATTTTTCTGGAAAATGTTGAATGCAAAATAATTCAATAAAAACCCGAGACCGCGAAGCGGTTGAGAGAAATATTGAACGTAGTTTAATCGATTAAATTCATAGTTTGAGTGGTATACGGCTAGATTATTACCTCAATTAGTTAAGTTAAATCCATAAAAGCTGTCAAAAAAATTACCTGTAACTTTATTTTTTTCAACAAATTTTACCTAAATCGCAGACCCATTTTGATCAAAGCACCAAAAATATTCAGGACGTTGGAAACGACGCTGCACCTGATATTTGCATTTTTGTCCCTATACTATAGGTGCCCTTGACTAGACCCGCTTATCAAAGTCGACATGCAAATATTTCAAAATTTGACATTTTCTGTCACCTTATACCAAAATGATGAAAGACAAATTTTAAAGAAAATCGGAGTTTTTAGCAATAAACATCAATATTAGATCATTCGAAATATTTACAAAATAATGTTTTTCAAAAACCGTTAATGAAAATTGCAAGAATCAGCTACAATCGACAAAACGAAATTCAACATGGAGGACGCAGTTTAATCCTAAGCTATATCACAAGTTGAATATTTTTTGAATATACTTTGACATTTTTGTGTCAAATTTTTTATAAAAAATATGACGACACTAAATTTCTTTAAAAGTACCCCGACAGCGAAGCTGGAGGGGTATTTTTCAAAAGAAATTTAGTCGGGTAAAATTTCTCTTAGCTGAAACCAGTTATATAAAAAAATAATTTTTTTCGAAATATGAAAGCCTTCCTAAAGACAAAATGTATTTTTTTTCTGCGGAAATGCATTATTATCAATTTTCCAACTTTAGAATAACTGAAACCAGTTATATAAAAACATATTTCTGCTTTACCTTCTAAACACTTTTCTATACATAAACACACGAAAAACTTGTTGCGGAAATATATCATTATTTAATTTTGCAATTTGGAGTTTGGGTTAGTTTGAGTTACGGTAAGCGCGCGAAGCGCGCTTGTTTAGCTTTGTAATTTGGGTTAGTTTGGGTTAGCTTGGGTTAGTGTGGGTAGTTTGGGTTAGGTTGGGTTAGTTTCGATTAACTTGGGTGAGTTTAGGTTAGCTTGGGTTAGTTTGTCTCAGTCGGGTCACTGTAAGCGCGCGGAACGCGCTTATTTAATTTTGCAATTTGAAGTTTGTGTTAGCTGGAGTTACGGTAAGCGCGCGAAGCGCGCTTGTTCGGCTTTGTAATTTGAGTTAGTTTGGTTTTGTTTGGAATAGTTTGGGTTAGCTTGGGTTAGTTTGGATTAGCTTGGGTTAGTTTGTCTCAGTGGGGTCACTGTAAGCGCACGGAGCGCGCTTATTTAATTTTGCAATTTGAATATGTTGTCGTTTTAAATGTACGATTTTTATGTCAGTGGAATTTTATACCTAGGTACTATTATTAAAAAAATTCAGTTAATTCGCGTGCTTTTGTCGTTAAATTTAAAAATGTAAGAGCATTTGTAATAAAATATTGAAATAATTGTAAAAATTCTAGAAAATAATATAATGATTAAAGATGCGTCACGCCACCCATAGTTACTAATTTTTGTCCAATGTCATCTGAAATGGAGATCTGTTGTAACAAAGGCATCTTGGATGTTGCAAATAGGGATGTATTGTTTAAGGGACACCTACTTAAAAATTATTTTCATTAACATTTCCTGAAAAATTAGCATTTTTTAAACTGAAAAAATGCTTTTTTGATTTATCTCAATTACTAGAGGAGATACAGGAACTTAAGCATCAACTAGTATAAGCTTTATTAACGTGAAAATCTTAGAAAAAAAATGTGCAACTTATGAATTTTTCAAACACACCGATATATGCACACCTATGTAAGACTCGTTAATTTATACTCGAAACGCTGTAAATTACATTTTAATTTTGCGGGACATAATATAACGTAAAAGATTGCTTTTTTTTAATTAGCATATTTTTGAAAAACGAAAATACCGCATTTCCGGAGAAAAGTTTTTAGTTCTTGCGATTAGAATAAATGTCTCAAGTACTAAGGTAAAACTTATTTTTATGTAACCGATTTCAGCTATTCTAAACTAAAAAAAAATTAAAAAACAAATTGTAAAAAAAATTGAAAAAAAAAAGAAATGATGCATTTCCGAAAAAAAAATTTGATTCCTGGGCTCTGAATAAATGCCTAGAATATTAAACAAAAACGAATTTTTATGTAACCGATTTCAGCTAATCTAAAGTCTGGAAAACGGAAATGAGACGCATTTCCGAAAAAAAAAATTGTGTTTCTAGGTTCAGACAGACGTTTTATAAAAACAAAAACACAGTTTTTACATAACCCATTTCAGCTAAAAAAAAGTTTAACCATTAACTTTTATAGTAATAGTTAAATACACAATTATTATACACGGAAGCAGTTTCTTGACGATGATTTTGAAAAGTGCTTGTTTTGTTGGAAACCACGGGTTGTACGCCATTTTCATCTGAAGTAGCTAGATCAAGAGATATACCGGAACTTGTCTCTCTGAGGTTTTGAATAATATTTTTGTGATGCGACTCGTCTAACTGTAAATATGGTTTAAAGAATGCAGCACTACTATGTCCAGTAATTTTCATTATAGCTTAATCACCTACTCCGGACTTAGATAAAGTGCTTACCGCCGGCGCCGTTGCTCTATGTGAATGGTTAGTAATTTTTACCTTTGCTGTAATTAAACCGATCTTCTTTGCACCTTATTCAGTCCATTTTGAAATAATATTCTTTCCAACAGGATAATCTTTAAACCAATTTCCATTCTTCCAGTTCGCATTAACGGTTAAAAACAGTCTTGGTGATTTTACATTATATCCACTCTTAGATATTAGCAGGTGAAAAATACGTACAGGACACATATATTGTTCCTTACTATTCGGAACTAGCCATTTTGATTCTGGAATTTTTTTTGTTTCCGCCTTGAGTGGTCTTGGAAAATATTGGGTTGTATTCAAGTCGGCCTGTCTCAACACCATCATTTGTAATTTCTTTTTTAAAAAAATGAACAATACATGCGTAAGCCTCGCCTCCTTTCCATGCTAACTCACCCGAGGCAATATGAAAAAATTTTCTTTGTAGGTCTTCGGGATTATTTTCCTGATAGATTTGCAATATTTTTTTGTATTCCTCGTAAGTCAGTGCTTTTGAACTAACTTTTCGTTTTTGTACGTCGGTTTGAAGAAGTTTTCGTTTAGCATTTCTAGCCATTCTGGCTTTTTGAAATACTATGTCCTTGAAAGGGTCGAATATTATATGATACAAGTTAAAGTACCTTTCTTGAAGAAACTGTGCTGTTTGGTACCAGATTTGTTTAATGTCGCCGTTTTTATAGTCTGAGCCATCCCTTTTCCGGGTCAAGTTTCGTTTAGCGGAAATCCGTTAGGAAGAAATTAAATTTATTTTTGACATTATAGTACCTGTCTCAACGCAGAACAATCAAAGTTTTTCCCCGCACATACATCAATCTCATTTTCAAAAAAAAAAAAATAAAAGAGCGAAAATCCACTAGAAAAAAATTCTTGGCTTAGAGTAGCTCTCTACCTCTCTAACCCTTATTAACCAGGGTAAAAAGACAAGCGCACATGTCTCTTCACTATCCCAAATTACCCCAAACTAACCCAGACTAACCCAAACTAACCCAAACTAACCCAATCTAACCTAAACCAACCCAGACTAACCCAAACTAACCTAAACTAACCCAAACTAACCCAAGCTAACCCAAACTAACCCAAGCTAAGCCAAACTAACCTAAACTAACCAGAGTAAAAATACAAGCGCGTTACGCGCGCTTGTCTTCACTATCTCAAATTACCCCAAACTAACCCAACCTAACTCATATACTAACCCAAAATTATCATATAAAAAAATCTAGTTTTCTGTAAAACAAAACATTTGCGGAGAAAAGGAAAATTGTTTTTGTGCTAGTATTCTTGTGTAGAATCATTCTATAGAACGATATTTTTTGTAGCCGATTTCCGCTATTCTAAACTACAAAAAAAATAATAAAAAAATTTCATTAATTAGGCATTTTCGGATAAAACTAATAACACCGTTTTAATTAATAGGTTTTTCTGAACCGGCCTATGACAGAAAAAAATAATGTGAAAATTATCCAAGTATAGGTTTTAGCTAAATTATCATATAAAAAAATCTAGTTTTCTGGAAAACAAAACATTTGCGGAGAAAAGGAAAATTATTTTTGTGATAGTATTCTTGTGTAGAATCATCCCATAGAACGATATTTTTTGTAGCCGATTTCCGCTAAAAGAAACTTGAGCCCCTTTTCCTCATATTAAATGCCCAGTCTTCCATAATTGAAGCCAGTATTGTTAATGGCGTATTTTCTTCTAGCTGAACATTTCTGTTGACACAAAACTCCTCAAATTGTGCCCATACAAACTTTTTTTGTTCTTGCAGTATTTACTAGAACACATTTAATTGCATTTTCTAGTATCTCCCCAAAATAAATATTAGTAAATCGATTTAAAGCCATTATGTAAATTACGATTTTTATGAAAACGTCTGACGAAAATGGTAGGTAGGTAAAGTCGACTGGTGGCGCGGGAAATAATTTCGAATATACGAGCTAGTAGCAAATATTCACTGATATTTGAATTTAATTTAGTGATGGGCATAACCGAATTATTTTGATAACCGAATTATTTGTATTCAAATAATATTAATAACCGAATGATTATTTGAATAATCATTCGAATAAATTCAGGTTAGCGATCGCAGCCGGTTAGGAAGGAGGTTCAGCGGCATCGGCATCTTATTCGTAACTGCTGTAATTGTCTCATTAAGCATGGCTTAATAAATAAGTAAATAACAATAGAATACGAGTAAATATTTGATTACGTAATATTATTGAAATTGAACAAAATATAATAAACAGCATTTTACGTTTTTCAATCAAAAATACTTAAACTATAAAATATGATTCTTGGATGTGTTGATTACATGTAATGAACATAATTATTTAAAATCTACTTTGCAAAAAAGTATTTCTCTTTGGCGATGTATTTATAGTACCATAATAATATTAATAATTAATAGTGCATATTATATTGTTATAGTTATATTACGACTTATGTATGCTCCTACATTCTAAATTCCAATATATAACCTAAAAACTAAACAAACATTAGGTGATAATTGGTGTTATGTATTGGAAAGCAGACTGTATTCATTACGAAGAAGTATATGAAAGAAATAAGAAATATGTGGGGCTGCTTTATAACAAAAAATATCGGCCGGCCGCCGGATCAAAAGCGACCGCCTTTTATTTTGATTCTTTGAAGATGCCAACAAATTGCTGTATTTGCACTTTTTAGGCGTTCAGACGCCGAAAATTGGATATTTTTTTTATGTTAGGTACGCAATAAAAGCAAATTATGTAATCTTAACTTAATATTCGCTAGTTTTCAACCCCCCCAAGTTCGGCTTCCACATTCCACAATTGCACATCCTACCGGTACATTTGCAATTTTAAAACTCATCTTTTATTCGAGCTAAAACCTCGAAACTTGATTCATAACTCATAACCAAATTAAAACCGCTCCTTGCTGGTTGATCATTCGACGGATCGACGCGACGCGACAGCGAGGTTTGTTCCTTCGTGTTCGTATTTGAATTTGTACGTATCAGGTTCAGGCACCGATCTTATATGGAGATCGGTGGGTTCAGGTTATTTTTCATTCGAATACTTGTGGAATGAAAACCGAATAATACAGGTTATTTTAATAACCGGATAACAGGTTATTTTTCATTCGAATAAGCCCATCACTAATTTAATTCGTTGAAAAGCAAAATTTGATTGATTGAAAGAAAACCGAGGTATATAGTCGCGGTTAAACAGGTCTAGTGCAATAATCACTTATCTAAAGAATATTTATTCAGAAAGTCGGCCTGTCTGATTGGTCCATTTTACGGTGAAGGAAATAATCTTTGTTAATCCTTTTATTGACATATCGAATTTCAATTTCACATTGAATACTCTATTTTGCCTACTCTGATTTTATAAACTTTCCTAAAAAAGAAGTATGCTTCTATTATTATTTGTTTAAATTATTTTTTTGAAAGTTATGTTTTACTAGCATTGCATCTTCTGCTAAACTTGTTTTAAATTAGACAGTGTCGAATTTGCAAGTCGAGTCCTCTCGAAAACTGCTAAAAACTGACAAACATAGGTAGAAATATAAGATTTTTATTACCGGTGGTGCATAAATCACTGTGACAGCGCATTCGGACGAAAAAGGAGGCATGATTCGCAAGACCCGTTGCCTCTACTTAACGAGGACATTATGTCTAAAAATGTGTGAATGATTTTTATAAATATTGAGAGTCATGCATGCGTTATATTTTGTAAGGTTCAGCTAACGGTTCTCGCCTACTATACTAGGTCTTTACTCGACGATAAATAAAATATTACTGGCGAATTTAGCCACTGTTCACCGCACATCAAAAGACCCGGCTTCTTTTTGAGAAATTCACATATCATGCTAGATTTATCGGCCTGTCATTTAAATGCAGAAAATTATATAAGCTATATGTAAATTGCCATTGCCACATAAAGCAGTTTTACTCTAGAACCTACGGTCCGATTTGAATTGTACGTATGTTCCTTGGCAATGTCATATTTTCGTTTTCATTGACAAGAGTTAATTTTTCATATTCTACCGGATATAATAAAATCGTTGGTTTTTTGTTGGGGATTTGGGAATACCCTGTGGGGTATACTAGGAATCGGAACATATTGCAGTAAAAATGTAACAATTTGCTTTTTTGATTAATCTCAATTACTAGAGGAGATACAGGTACTTAAACATCAACTAGTATAAGCTTTATTAACGTGAAAATCTTAGAAAACAAAATGTGCAACTTATGAATTTTTCAAACACACCGATATATGCACACCTATATGTTAAAGGATAATCAATTGAACAAGTCAAATTAATAAAATATCTAGGAGCTAAATGCGACTCGAAAAAGAAAATACTCTCAAGGATTCAGCAGGCGAGGAAAGCCTTCTTGGGTATGACAATATATTTTATAAGATTGGACCTCATTCTGGAGTTTAGAATGCAGAGGATTGGGCGTTACGTCCTCTCCGCCCTATTTTATAAAGGTGAAAGTTGGATGCTAGGTGCACAGACAAGGAACATTTTTCACGCAGTTTTTTCCAAGACTACAATTGCCATTTGGATCGCCAACCTTGAGAAGGAGCGGCGCGTTAAAATGAAAAATACAGAATATATTAAAATTATTAAAACGTATCTCCGTTACTTAGTCTCGAAGAAGCGATGAACTATCACGCGGATACTGAAATTAACTGGATTAAGAATAGTATCTGAATTTCAGATACTTTTGAATCTGAATTTAAAAGCATCAGTGAGTATCTGTATGTATCGGCAGATATTCAGATACTGAGTACCGGTGTCTTCTTAACTGCAAATAAAAAATCGCAATATGGTGACGCCGACAAGGGTATAAAAATCTTTTAGGATTGTATAGGTCTTAGTGGAAACTTCAAATTCGTATAATTTTATCACAATTTTTACATCAAATTTAAAAAACAAAACACTCTGTTATGTATCCCGACTTGTGATCTGATACAATATTCTACATTTTTCCAGAGAAATGTATTAATTATGACTTAATGTTTACGACCTTACAAATGTGAGAAATTTAGGAAATACCTTCACAACCAACGCCGCAACCGATTAAAATAGTTTAATATGGAAATAAATTCCAGGTAAAAATATGGGATATCTCATTTTACAAAAGTTACAGGTATGTCGCATCGCCTTTGTAAAGCATCCTGTAGATACAGATCAAAATATTTGTACAAGATAAGAAACTACTAGTGTAAAAGTATTTTCATAGACCTTACTTGAAGAGGAACTAGCTCTGTGCGTGCGTCAAAGCAAATTCCGCCCCAAAACATTACAGACCCTCCACCAAGTTCTCTCTCTTGTTCCGTCCGTCGCCAAACACGTGTACGCCCGTCAGGGAAATTGAAACTTACCCTCGTTGCATTTAAAAATAAAGCATTCTTCTGATGGTTAACGATGTTGGTAGTTTCTGGCAAAATGTATTTTCCTTTACTTTGTGCTTCCTGGTGAGTAATGGCTTCTTTGTCTGTCTTCTATTGTTTAAGCCATTTTCATTAAACTTCTTCCGACTGTTCGAGTTAACATTAAAACATTTCGCGTAGTTGTAGGTCCATTCTTCATCACTGTACTAGCGGTCATCCTGCTTCTTAGTCTTATGCCTGAATAGAACTGCGTTCTACGGAGCGTGCAGCGTGCCGATGTAGAGTGCCCAACGCAATAAAAGCCTTCTATAAATGATTTCTGTGGGCACCTCGGGGTTACAAGCTGAAATTTTCACAGAATGAAGGCTTTATTATATTAATTCAAAATCCGAAGGTAATAAAAAATCATAACGAGCAAAAGGGCAGTATACCTAAAAATCGAGATTATTATATGAACGTGTAGGATATTAAATTATGAATGTTTTCATATATAATTCATCTACATTTTTGTACGAATTATATTTTTTATCATTGCTTGAAATATGCAGATTACATTGGCCCTTACGGTAAAATAAATCAAAAAATTGAAATATCTCGCTTCGAACCTGGGCAAAATCTGATTGAAATATACTCATTTTTGTATTCACCTCGCATTCTCTCCGAAATGAAGGCTCAAATCAAAAATTTCTATTCTTGCAAAAAGTTTGCCTTAAGTATTTAGAATACACAGGTGCATGAATAATTTTTTTTTCTCAAATGGTAATGGAAAAATAGAATTAAATGTAAAAAAGTAATTTTCTTCAAGCAGCGACCGGCCGATCTCTCGCTTCCTGAGCACTCTCGTATCTCACTTTTCATCATAGCTTCGTCTCTCTCGCGCCTATTGTACAATATAATAAGTGCTTTTACACCATTACGGGTTAGAATACTAATAATAATAATAATAATAATAATAATAGCTATTATTAATTGAATAAAGTCAATGAAGACATTTTCGATTATACTGAAATTTATTTTTCCTATACGTTGCTAGGTAATAAAGAAGTAGAAAACAAATCACATACTTAATGCAACTGCTATTAAAAAAAACTAGCTTTTATTCAGAATAGAAAAACTGAAAATGTAAAAAATCTTTATAATAACAAAATCTATTTATCTTCAGTGTCAGTATCTTCTTTAGGAATAGACACAATGACTTCAATATTGCCATCCAGTATTTTTTTTGCATGATCCTATGCAACCTATTTAATTTCTTCTACGTGTGCAAGCTTTGCTTTCATACAATCTAATAAACATTTATTTAATTATGTTTTATTATGTACCGATTTAATATAATAATAAGTTACCTTTTTACATCCAAAACAGTGGAATTTATTTATCCACTCTGTTTTTAGTTAAAACAAAAACAGTTAACGAACTTTTTATCTGAACGAGCACTCTCATCAAAAGAATTTTAAGTTCGCAAATATAGTGGGGGATTTACCAATATTTTTGATAAGAAAACAAATTGCGAACCAATTGACAACAAATTACTATCCTCTATAGTCACGAAGAAGCTGATACTAGGATTTTGTTGCATTATACTCTGTGCCAAACATTGTATTTATTATTTGACATGCATCGTGGACTCCAATGACACTGATGTACTTGTACTTCTGGTGCATATTAAAAATATATATATTTCTAGAGAATTTGGGGTAATGCGGTGCGATATGTGGCCGTTCATGACACCAATCCAGAAGAAAAACTTGCAAAAAAATTACCTGCATTTCATGCTCTAACTGGTTGTCATACAACCAGCCAGTTTTCAGGATTAGAAAAAATAAAATGTTGGAAAATTTATCTAAATTATTCCGATTATTTAGACGGTATTGGGTCCAGGAATTTTCAGATGGCATGTTCAATAACATAGAGAAATTTATAATAAAATTATTTTCAACAAATCCAAACATTTCGTCTATTAATATTTTCAGGACACTATTGGCCTATTCATCGCTAACTGAAAAAACTAACCCGTACAAAAAATAGTTTAAAATTTCGCAGTATGAGAGCGCATTATCAATCTAAAGTGTGCTTCAGTTCTTTAGAAACAAATCCCCTATTACCAGAGGTGAC